>OX155954.1:15157315-15334552 GCA_944548615.1 Micropterix aruncella | reverse complement strand
ATATATATATATATATATATATATATATATATATATATATATATATATATATATATATATATATATATATATATATATATATATATATATATATATATATATATATATATATATATATATATATATATATATATATATATATATATATATATATATATATATATATATATATATATATATATATATATATATATATATTTATATATATATATATATATATATAAATATATATATATATATATATATATATATATATATATATATATATATATATATATATATATATATATATATATATTTGATAAGGTTTGTAAAGAAATCCGTTTATAGGATGATGTTTTTATTTAAAATCAAATTAGTAAAAGCTACTTAAAAAGTAGCGAAGGAAATCCCAGCTTGTATTGGGAAATGCTTATGTTTGAATGAGATATACTTACGGATGTGCACGACTTTCGACGGTGCAATGTAAGTTTAAAGGTCCTTTTGCAGTCGACTAACGATCACTATTCATCCATATATCTCATAAATAGGGCGTATCCTTATGCAACACAAAATGCCTTCAATTGAGACGAATTAAGCGAAAAAATAAAAAAATAAACTATTGATCACTTCGGCAAAGCCGTTTTCTAAATGAAAGTGACATTACGAAATAATTCAAATTTCGAATGCTACCAACATTTAAAATATGATACAATTGGCTGAGTTTGTTATCAACGAGCCATTAAATCGAAATAAAAATAAAAAAAACCTCCATATGCTCAATGAAATGAAAGAAGAATATATATATATATATATATATATATATATATATATATATATATATATATATATATATATATATATATATATATATATATATATATATATATATATATATATATATATATATATATATATATATATATATATATATATATATATATATATATATATATATATGTATATATATATATATATATATATATATATATATATATATATATATATATATATATATATATATATATATATATATATATATATATATATATATATATATATATATATATATATATATATATATATATATATATATATATATATATATATATATATATATATTGTACCTTTTTAAAAAGTGTAATATATCAATATTTGCAGTAATTTTTATATCTAGTTATGGTTTATTTACCAATTATGGTTCACATCAATAAGTACCTATGCCTATAAGTCTAATTTTTTTAACGTGTTCTTTTGTTTGGGTGAGTTTCAATTAAACGGCTTCCTTGAAGGGGGTGAATCAGTACGAGCAAATAGACAACTATTAATATAAGAATTATACCATTTGGCTAATGAATAAAGGGTTGACAGGCATTGAGCGCGCTGCGCCATCTAGAGGTAACTAATTTATCGCTTTTAAACAATATTGGCGATGTTTAACCTACTGCTAGATGGTGCATAGTGCTCATAGTTATTTATATCATTTTCAAAACAAAAGTTTTCAAATATTCAAAACAAGATTTTTTTTTTGTTTCTTCTACAATTTTATTAACAAAAGCTACTTATTTGCTCATACTGATTCAGCCACTTCAAGGTTGACGGTAAATTAAAACACCCCTCAAATGAATGGCGATTAGCTCGGGTTGCCTACGGCAAAATGTATATAAATTTATATTTACATTTACATTTACATTTACATAGAGCGGGGTTTACTATAGAGCTATAGCATTACTATAGAGCGGATTACTATAAAGCGGCGCACATTTACATTTATATTTATATTTATATAAATTTATATACATTTTGTATACATTTTGCCAAGGCATCCCTTAAGGGACGCCTCACATTTGAGGGGTTAACCGGTATATTACTGTATTACTGTAGTCTGAGGTGGATGAGCTTGGTGAGGTGGAAGTCGACAAATGGAAGCGACACATTTGCGTCATACAAAGTCGCACATGTGTCGCTTCCATTTGTATTGCTTAGAAAGTATCACAAGACTTAACCCTTTGCACTCGAGCGGCGCCGCTACGGCACCCGGGAAGTTTATTGCGTCCACTAGTATATTCGTAGTATTTAAGTAGTATATTTTTTACCTTTTTGGTATTATTTTCCATGGTATAAAATGGTATTTTTCAACATGATGTTTAGAAAAAATCAGTTGGGTCATCCCCATTCGAAAGGGCTCTCTAAACGATCAAGCACGCTTGTCAAGCTTCGCGTCGCGGGCTGGGAGGGGATCGTAAACCGCAGCAAGTATGCAAATATTTTTTAAAATATAATACCATTGTTGGCATCTTCACGTGACGTCTTGTGTCAAGTCACATGACGTAATCATCAATCAATCAATCAATCACCAAGCAATCAATCAATCAATCATCAATGAATCAATTACGTCTAATTAAAGCAACTTCCTGGTATAAAACTACAAAAGTAGGCATTTTTGGTAAATATAAAAAACAATCATATTTCCTGCGGTTTACGATCCCCTCCTAGCCCGCGACGCGAAGCTTGACAAGCATGATTGATCGTCTAGCTAGAGAGCCCTTAAGATTTTTATGGTATTTTAGAAATATTTTTTTAGTATTTTAGTAGTATTTTCATACTACGTTAAGAATTTTTGTGGTATTAACATGGTCTTTTTCCAATGTGATGTAGTATTTTTTTAGATGCGAAAAGGGCCTTGAGTGAAAAAGGCTAATAACAGTACGTAATATTATATTACCAGTATTTTTTTCATTATCTGTTTGGCGCACTTTTCATCCTAGTCTATAAATTATGGAAATAAATAAGGAAATGGAAAAGCAGATGAAGTTGCCCTCATTGCACTGCCATGCAATTTAAAGCTAATGATATTATTGCAGGGCTTTAATAAAACTTCCTTAGCGGTAGAGGACATTTAAAATAGCAGTGATGACGTTGTAATAACTATACATAATATCTATATACGCCTTATATACCCTAGCATGAAAAGGCCACATTTTAAGATTATTTTCTTTATTATTTGGTTTTTTCGCCTATAGAATATAGCTGTAAAGACTGTTGGGTTAACCGAAGACCGAAGTTCAATGAGATTATATTTATAAATAATTAAGTATGAAACAAAGGATGAAAATATAATTTAGGGAAAGATATCAATCACTCGTTCATTACGCCGAGATTTTACAATATATTTGGATATAAAATAAATTTTACGTCAAAATAAAATACAGGTAATTATGGCTAGTCGTCAAATTTACCAAATATACCTATAGCCTTACGTCAAATATTAAAAATTATAAATTAATTACAGTTATAAATAGTATAGAAACGAATTTACCGCGTGAAATTTGTAGCACATTTGTAGGTGCTACGAATTTCACGCGGTAAATTCATTTCTATTTAGAATGTCAAGCAACCGCGATATTATTCGATTTTATAATTACACTTAGCAGTAATTCCTAGATAATTGTATTAGTTTATTATATTGTTCAAGCATTTTATTGGTTTTCAAAATGTATCAATTTTATATTTTACTCTTATATATTTAATAACCTCCTAATATTTTTCTCATGACTTTTACACTCTTTTTTTTAGTTTTAAGTGTAATTATATATTTCACAGTCTTTCACCTAAATTTTATTTTCAATATACCAGTTTCATAATGCAATAGTTTTAATCTCTTAATTTTTTTTGGGTCAACTTCTTTCTTTTTTTTTTGAGTCAAAAAGTATTTTTTAAAGATCATTTTACTTTACATTTTTTTTCAGTTTAAAAAAAAGTATCTTGTTTACCCTAGAATGGGTAAGTCCCAAATGGGTGAAAGAATCATAAAAGCATGAGATTATGGTTTCGCCATTGGGTTCTTTATATTAATTATAAAATAAAATAAAAACTTCTAAAATTCCAAGTACTTCATATTAATTCTTAAATAAAATAAAACAAATAGTACCTAACTTAAACCAATTCTTCTCTGTCGTCAGATTTATTTATTTTATATTGTAATCAGAGATTGGCGAAGGTCTTCACTTTATATTACTGCCTCCGATATATCAAACCTGTCTGTTGAAGTTTCGTTTATAAAATTGCTCTAAATTTTGTCTCAACTTTTGTCACATATTCAAAGACACATTTTTCAAATTTAATTATATACAATATAAAATTTTCCTGCATTGTTCATTTTTAATTAGTTTCGAATAATGTTAGTCTCCCGGGCATTTCACTCCCTGTGCAGTATGTTCTTCTTTGTGTATTCATACAACCCTCAGACAAATGTGTGAAAAAAAGTCATCTGAAATTTTAATAGCGTGAAATGCTTTGCAGTCGCTGAACCGCATACAATCGGTTAAGGTACACCCACAGTATTTTAATATTTATGTTAAAGGTGCGCTTACACGGGCAATTTCAATTGCTCAATCCTAGTCAGTATTTGTCAATTATTATGTCACGACAACTTAAAATGATCTACTGCGATGTCAACATGTAGTAATTGTTGCAAGAGATACGTCACACTAACTGAGTGATATGGAGCAACTTTAATAAACTTGGCAATACACTAGAAATTCAGTTAAACCACCACTGGCAATTGACGAGGGTTTTCGTACCTTATTTACTGTCGCAGACCCTCATTACAGTGTTATCGACAAAAGAATGTATATTCCATCATATTCCATTAAAATAAAATAAATAATAATTAAAATACTAACTGAAACCCGTCGAACTCGACAGTCACATTATTGACCGTAATATTTAAAATAAATTGATGACTTTTTAATTTTCTCTTTTTATGACACATTACAGACCGAGAGCTTTTTTAGATATCTCAAACATTTTTTTACCTAACCTAACCTAGCTGTTCTCTCAATTTGCCCTTTACAGGATAAACACGTTTCCAATTAATATATAGATTTTTTATTTTTCTCTTTTGATGACACGTCTAAAGACCGAGAGCTATTTTAAGATACCTCAACCAAACGTTTACACCTAGCCATCCTCTCAATTTGGCCGTTACAGGAAAAACACGATTCCAATTAAATTTTGAGTTTTTATTTTTCTCTTTTGATGACTTTTTCATTTTTCCCTTTTGATGACACATCTATAGACCGAGAGCTTTTTGTACACATCTCAACCAAATTTTTACACCAAGCCGGTCCCTCAATTTGGCTGTTACAGTAATAAACACGCTTTAAATTAATATATACATGCATAAATAAAATAAATTCAGTAAATACCTCTGACTGTTTTGCTGTTTCCAGGTCTGAATCAGCTTCATCCACGACTTAAAAAATGCTTTTAAAAGAGAACCAAATACTATTTTGAAAAACGACACTGCCACTTTTTTGCTTCTTCACCAAATTTTTAATTTATTGATTAATTCTTGAATACCTCTGGCATCTGTAGCCGAGATAAAAAATCCTCAAAAATTGCTCAAAAAATGGCTTAAAAATAGCCCGTGTATACGCACCTTAAGTGATTGCTTTGGGTTGACGGTCGCGTTGAAATAAAGCTGTGTTTGCACAGCGAGATTATTTACATAGAGGAGTCATTTTGCGGTGACATTATGGCGGGCGGACGGAGGGCGGAACGCTAGGGCGGGCGCGCCACGAGAGGTTGCCTATCTACGGCAATATTTGATATCGCCGTAGATAATACCGAATCGTAACGGCAATATATTACTTCTGAAAATCCTGGGAATCGGGTTCCAATTTAATCAGATAAGAGGGCGGAAGTGCGTTAATCATAGTTGTTTTTCGATAGATATTTACAAGTTTCGTTATAGGGTCGAAATAGACGGACTCGTGCGTTAACACTAGAATACCCGTACGACGGACTCGTGCGTTAACACTAGAATCATCGACTTCACTTTCAAATTAGTGTAATGAATTTTAATCATACTGAAGAGGAGGATGGTAATATAATTTTCAATTTTGATTTATTTTCACGAAATCTTAACAGATTTTTTAATATACACTAATACAGTGAATAATGCCTAAAAAAACTGCATTCGATCTATCAGTTTTTAGAAACTCACGGCAGGCTGCATCGAAGGATTAAGTAATTTGATAAATTTTATAATACCTAGCTAGGTCTACTACTAAGATTTTATAAATTCTATATATTGAAAACAATAATTGAAAACTAAATTGAAAATGAGTTAAATATAAAATCAAAAGTATTGAAAAGAAAAATGGCGAGAAGTAACGCAATAGTTAAAAATAATAAAATCTGATTAGAAAGAATAATTTAACTGGAAAGCATTAAAATGATCCTACTAACTATAAAATTACCTAATATTAATAAATGATATTTAATAGTCAAGCAGTAATATAATAGTCAAAAATATTAAAAGTAAAAATTAAAAATATTAGACTTCTATTATTGATTTCAATATTTTCAATTTTACCTTAGATGACCAAGGGAGTCATTCTGACTACTTGAAATATGTCATAAGGAATTTGAGGTTGCTAATCGTGATGTTCAGAATAATGATTTGTAAATACTTAATAATTGTACTACATCTGTAGATGAATTAGGTGCATGTACGAGACAGTATCGTATCGGGAGGAGGGTGGCGTTTATGTTACGGTATGGATGCGCGCGGATTATAATGTCGCATTTCAACGCGTGATAGGCCACTCGGCCAGCAGGCACTCGCTATTGCCGCGCCGGAATTCATTTACTAAAAATGTAAACAAAAACAAAGACAATTATTGCATATTTACACGAATGTCCAACAAAAAGAGTGTAAGGTGTTCAGGGTTCATCAATGTATGTTTCCGTTTCTTTATTCCGCCATAACTCCTAAACGCTTCAACCGATTTAGAAGTGTGTGGTATTATTAGAATCATTATGTCATCCTGAGTGTCCAAATGTAAATAAATTAAATGCAATTAAATTCAAATCAATATATCGTGTTTAGTATCAAATCCCCAATGGTCCGATTGAGTACATTATGGAAATATACGTATATCTTTATGGATAAATACATAAAACAGAAACATTTCGTATAAAACAGTATTCAAAAAAATATCATACAATAATTCACTTTCTGTGAAGGCAGTCGTGTTTTTAATTCTTTTTAATATATTTACTTGTTATTCATAGTCCTTAAAGTTGTTTGTTTGTTTGTTGGTTTCTACTATTTATTGTGAAATTTCACAATGGGCGGGTTTATTATCATGCGACAATTTCTTACAACCAACCCTACTATGAGTTATTTATATGTACCTATGTGTGTGTGTGTAATATGTGTGTAAAAGTGTGTCTTGTAATTGCATTCGATCGACAGAGTTCAAATGCAATATCGTTAATTTTGTCCCAACGGAAAATGGTGACCCAGCCGGGAATTAAACCCGGAACCTTACAATGTAAGATCAGGGGACTATGCCACCGCTATAACATGTAATTTAATTTATCAAAAATCTAGCAAGGATGTGAAATCTATAAGGTTAAACTGAGGAGTCAAAACACCTCCATTGGCATCCGAGATAGGTAATTAGTGCCGGTCATTTTTAATGTTAGTATCTTCATGTGAATGTATTTCATAACTTCATGAGTAATATTAGTATGTATCACCGTCTAAGTAACATATTGGCTAGTTGGAAAACTTTCAAAATCTTGAGACGAGTGAATATATGCAAAGCTATATGCAATCAAGATATAAGATATCAGAATATACGCACCAAAATTGTTTGCTGATGTTGTTATTTATCAAACTGCGCATTACTGTAAAGTCCAAGTGTGCTTTGTGTGATGTATGATTTACAAAAAAGTGCTACGCCACAACCACACCTCTTTCCACGCTATAAACGTCCCTCTGCCACGCACATTGTTTGCACAATTTTCAATTTTCATTTTGACGTCGCATGCGACGGGCTGTGGGCCGCCACCCCG
This sequence comes from Micropterix aruncella, assembly GCA_944548615.1. Classification (NCBI taxonomy): domain Eukaryota; kingdom Metazoa; phylum Arthropoda; class Insecta; order Lepidoptera; family Micropterigidae; genus Micropterix; species Micropterix aruncella. The sequence goes on along the minus strand of OX155954.1, from coordinate 15,326,701 downwards.
CCACCATATGGGCGTGACGCGCAAACACGATCCATTACCGATAATTTTCCAGTCCAATGGGAATATTAATCGGCGATAAACACCGCATGATTGGACTGACCTTGCCAGCAGATCACAAGTATAAGCATGTCGAAACGAGGTCGCATATGAGGCGAGATACACTGAACTGCAATTCATATAATCAGCGTATAAATGGTTGAAAACTACAGCATGTACATTTTTAAAAAACTGTTGTCTCCATAAGACTTTCCCGGCCAGTGCATAAGCCCCTCCCCTTCCCCCTCCCCGCGCCAACCCAACCTAACCCCAGCGTGCCAATCCCTAGTATATTTGAGGAGAAGGCGAACAAAACGATCTAAATCGGTTTTGGACCCAATTTTTTTATTTATCGGCACGAATTGGGCCGTTTTATTGATTGGTTAAACTATTTACTACCAAAATGACCTAAAAACCTTAGAAAAATGAGGTAGAAATCACAAATTTCGTTCAAAACGATCTATAGCTAGTTGGAAATGGTTGATCATTTAGAATTAAAATTAATTTATAAAATCGAAGACTATCGCGGTTGTTTGACATTATAAATAGGATAGAAAACGAATTTACCGCGTGAAATTTGTAGGACAAAAAAAAAAAAAAAAACAACGGACTGACAGCTCTTCAGTCTACCCTAGACAACGGCGGCTGCAACGTCACCGAAACGTCGGGTCCTACAAATTTCACGCGGTAAACTCGTTTTCTATCCTATTTATAAAATTAATTTCTTTCAAAATGATCGAAATCTCATACTAAATCATAGCCCGTAAAAATGTTTTCTTTCAAAACGGTCTAAATATATTTTTATTTGCACCTTTTCTTGTTTTTGTTGTGGTATCCCTAATTTACATATGGTAAACATTCACATTTGAGCATAGCTTCGTAAAGTGAATTATGTGCAAATTGGTTTACTGTAAATGGTGAAAAAAATGTCATCTCGTACGGTTGCGGCACGCCGCGCCGGTTCTAAGAAGATTTCATACAATACCGATTAATTATTAATATTAATAATAATTATTAATATTAAGATACAATATTAATTATTTTTAGAAATTTTTACATATTCATTAATTGTGTATTTAATAGAATAAAAATAACGATTTCGAAATATAAAAAATAAAAAAAATTGCTTAAATCTTTTAATTTCCTGTTTTTTTTAACAGCAGTAGCAATAAAACCGGTATAATTTATGTATACAGTTGCGATCAAAATGATTTAAATATTCTGGTTCTAATCAAAACGATCTAACCCAAACCTTTTTTTTTATTATGTCCCATTATTGCAACGAAAAATTACTTCAGAAAATATCTCATACAAATCAGCCAAGGTATCAACTAAAAAAACAAAATATACAAATAAACAAATGGAAGTATGCTATTTAGTTTTTTGCCTCTCCTGTAAAATTGAGTTCAACGCTTTTAGACCGTTTTGTCCGTCGACCCCGCCGATTTGTAGTATTTTCCATGGTAATAAAATGGTACTTTTTCAAAAATTAGTATTTCGTAAGACTTTTTATGATGGTTTTTCAATATATAATTGATATATTTAATAAATTTAATTGCTTTTGAATTTTTTAAACTACTACTCTAATTTTAATCTCATCTTTCAATCTTTTTTCGAATGATTTTTCATGACTTCTTGAATACTTTTAAGTCCTATCTTGATTTATTTTGATTCTTTCTTTAAAATAAAACCTAGCGTATGCACAAGTAATAAAAATTTCGGTACGCCTGCCTTAGTTCCTACATGCCTAGTAGGCCTAGTTAGGCGGCCTAGGCATGTAGGAACTAAGGCAGGCGTACAAGATACTTCAGTTTGCATTCTATTTTACACGACTGCCCAAAAAAAGGAATTTTATGTGTTTAGGATTCATATATGTATGTTTTCCGTTTCTTCATTCCACCATAACTTCTAAACGCCTAAACCGATTCAGAAGTGTGTGGTAGTTTAGAATTTTATGTCATTCCGATTATCATACAGTACCTAAATTGTTAAAAGCTCAAATAAATAAATATCTACGAGTCAATCTACAAATGCCAATAAATTAGGATAAATATATCTTATTTAGAATCAAATTAAAAGTCTGATGGAGTACATTTCGGAAATATATATTTATCTATACGGATAAATACACAAACCACAAATATAAAAAAACCCTTTTTATTATTTGAGAACCGAGGGCAACCGACTAAAGTGCGGCGGCGGCGCAACGGCGTGCGATCGTTTCAAAATATCTACTGCAGGGTGCAGGACGAAATTTGCTCTCTTACAAAACGTGTTTTTCAGCGCGGACAATATTTTTCTTATTATTCTAAATAAAACAGTTTACTTTTGTATGGGCAGTCGTGTTTTCTAACCTCTTTGATTATTGTTCTTGTTTGATACTGGCCCAAGAACGAATAGTTTGTAATGCTGCAGTAATGTGTATCTCGTGATTTACTTTAAACACAAGAAATGTGTAATAAAGGTAACATTCTCCCAGGAAATTTCTATAGGCTTAGCAATGTTTATCGCTCTGCATACGAGTGTTTTTTGTATGTAGTAAACATTCGTATATAATTCCTCAACAATATTGTATATAATTCCATAACAACAACAATTCGTATACAATTACACGATTTTAAATTTATTATTTTTTTAATTACACACAATTCGTATATAATTAATTGTCGAGTGACAATAATTCCTTAACAAATTAAATAATTATATCCCCGCCATTTTGAATAAGCTTAAACCGCCATTATTATTTCAATGCTGTCGAAAGTCAATGTTAAGTGTAATGGACGGACGAGCGATGGAGCTTTTGTATCACGGGACGCCGAAGATCGCTCTGTAACCATCTTGTAAGCAATTACGATTTAATCGTTATCGTTAAGGTTAATTGCGTTGGTGTCGCAAGGCTTGGATATTTTATGTGGGCATCGTTTTACAGATGTGCCTTAATGAAACCCGGCTTTTAGGGTGTCTTGGGTGTCGAGGGATATTGCTTCTACCCCCTTCGAGGGAGTGACAATACCGAACGACCAATAAAATAAGACTAAATAATATTTGATTACCGGCAATGAAATTTACAAGATTAACCGCATGGACACGCCTGGTTATATCCTAAAATCAAATCCGCTCTGAAATCCATTAATTTATTTTAGACGCATTTTATCTCCTGCATTTACAGGGTGAGTTTTTAATTAGTGACATCCTTGTAGTAGTTGAACCAGTACGACGAAGTAAGCAGCTAATGATAAATATTTTTGTATTCTTGTTTTCTTTTTTGTAAAATTTGTAAATGGTATCTATTGAAGAAAAGTTTGAGAAGCGTTGAGCGCGCTGCGCCATCTATCGGTAGGTATAATAACGCTTATAAACAATATAAGCGATATTTCACCTACCGCTAGAAAGCGCACCATGCTCATTTTTTTTACTATTTAAAAATAAAATAGAAAAAACAAAAAGATTTTTTTTTCCCAATTTGTTTTTATTTTAAAGTGCTTAGTTCATCGTATTGATTCACTCACTACAAAAATGACACAAATTAAAACTTATTCTGTGTAATCGGAATGATATTATTTGCGTTTTAAAATATCACCACGATTGTGTAGGTGTTCATAATACCATCAGGGTTTTATGACAGTTCCATGGAAAATCGACTTGCTACTGTTTTCGCACGATTGCTCTGTGCCCCGGAAAATCATCGGGTCTGGGATAGCTACCATCACCAGAGCAACGAATAAAGACCGAGACCAAGAAGAACAAGAAGCGGTGTTTCAGGGTACTCCTTTTGTATTTCCTGTCTTTAACCATTCATACATCACTGCGAAAAATCTGGGCCAGAATGGTTACTATATCATATGATAATGGATGAAAACAACGAATACAACAATAAAGTTGTATATCTTGTTATTATAAATTAAAAGTTTACTCTAAATTTAATACCATTAATAAAGCACCAACTAAGAGACTCAATACAATCGATTATACTAAGATATAAAATGTCCTTATATGTGCGAGATACCATATATGTGAGAGAAATATTGGATCGATTCTTACATTACTATTTTGTCATTACTGTTTTATATAGAATAACTATGTTTTAATCGTATTTTTGTTGAATTTCGAGGAATTTTGTTGAAACTCCATTACTCGATATAATCGAGTATTATTTTTACATAATAATATGATTACAGATTACATATAATATATAAAATCGAAGACTATCGCGGTTGTTTGACATTATAAATAGGATAGAAAACGAATTTACCGCGTGAAATTTGTAGCACCCGACGTTTCGGTGACGTTGCAGCCGCCGTTGTCCAGGGTAGACTAAAGAGCTGTCAATCCGTTGTTTTGCGGGTAGTACACACCCGGGGTTTGCAGTGATATTACATCCTTTACAGGCCTCAAAAATCGAGCTATATTTTGGGTCGGTTTGTAGATCGTTTTTATATCGAATCTGTTTAGCATCTTACTTATTCGATCTGTCACGCCCTTGACGTATGGTAAGAATGCTCTTGATCTGCTCGGTTTCTGAGTTTCGTCTGTATTAGATCGTTTGCGTGTCTCGTGATATTTTCCGTGCGATTTTCAAAATTCCCGCGCTCCGAGCCCGGCCCCCCACCACCGTTATAATCTACGCAGTGGCGGAAGCGGTACGCGGCCTACCCGCAAAACAACGGATTGACAGCTCTTCAGTCTACCCTGGACAACGGCGGCTGCAACGTCACCGAAACGTCGGGTGCTACAAATTTCACGCGGTAAATTCGTTTTCTATCCTATTTATAATACATATAATATGTATCAACATTTTCCTTACGGTTAATACGTAAATAACAGTTTACTGTAGTTTCAACATGATTCATGCGTCCGACTATAATCGTACGTATACTATTGCATGCTGTCATGTTAGAAGCGAGATCCGAAGGTCGCGACGTAATGAAATAACATTATGTTTTAACATTTCGATACGGGAACCACCGTCACGCCAACACCGCTACGCGTCATGTTAATACACAGTCCGAGTTATATACGTAATCCTTGTTGAAACGTGCGTATTGCCGTGTATTACATCTTTACATTTTTCTCGATTTATATGCAATCTAATATTTGAATACGAACGTAGCAACTCCATCCTATAATGTTGAAACTATTTATAGTGTTAGCCACAAACAGTATGGTAATGGGATACCGAAAACACAAACAAGTACGGCAAACACTATATGCTTGTTGGTACAATCCATATACTTGGGTTTACCATATATTGTAATTAGGAGTACCATATTAATGATAGGTGCAATAATATCCAATGCCTGCTGGTACTATCTATATGCATGGAATTACAATACTATGTAGTTAATAGAGCTATCACAAATATATTGTTATGCCTACCACAAAAAATAATGATATAATTAATTTTGTGGTAGGCATAACAATCTCGGATACCTGCGGGTACAAATTATATAGTTAGCATTAGGGGATCTTTAGACGATCAAGCATGCTTGTCAATCATCGCGTCGCAGGCTGGTAGGGGTTTGTAAATCGCAGGAATTGAGCAAATATTTTTTTTTTATATTTACCAATAATGCCTAAATTTGTAGTTTTATACCAGGGAGTCACGTCATTCATCAATAATTACGTCTAATTAACGTGACTCCCTGGTATAAACTACAAAATTAGGCATTTTTGGTAAATATTAAAAAATATATATTTGCATGTTTCCTGCGGTTTACGATCCCGTCCTAGCCCGGGATGCGATGCTTGACAATCATGCTTGATCGTCTAGAGAGCCCCTTACAATCTGAGTACCGTATTGACGATAGGCACAATAATCTCAGATGCCTGCAGGTACTACGGATTATAATCTCATAAAGCCAGGAGTTGAGTATTAATGGTGCTTATTACACTCCCATATGGTTATCGCTACTATATACATTGTTGTTCTTCGTGCATTCCTCCGTACATTTTTCTTTGCCATATTAGTATTTAATCTGTAACCCTCTAGTCTATCCTTCTTGCACTACACGCATTATGGGTGATTCTAACCGATGTTTTTTTCAGTGTTGGCTATCCAGCTCACATTTCAGATACATAAAACCCGAGACGCTTGATGTTCAAGATATAACAACCGTTATTGTTACGCGACTAAAATGGCAGTATCAATATAAGAATTTCTGCAAAAAAACCGACCTGAGACTTTGACTGAAAAGGACCCTCTTATTCTCGTTTGAAACTTAATGAGTTTTTCTTTCCCTTTGCGTGGCATGTCCTGCGCCGGATAAGGATAAAAGAAATCCATCTCTCCAATGGAGCAAAAGTCACACTGACAAAAGAGAATATTATCACTGTACGCAGTAAGCGATAGGCAGCTTTTTTAATGTGTTTTTAAGTGCGAATATCCTTTGCTAAATTATCTTCGGCACGATATAACAGCTCTAACTTTCCTACAGTGCCATCCTATTCGTAATAATTTGTCATTGCTCATTGGGATTTTAATATCGTTTCTCAGTTGAAAATATGCGTTAATAAAACAGTTAAACAAAATATTTATTGAGAGTAAACAGCTTTGAAGGTTTTCATTTTTAAGTAATTAAAAGAAACTTTACTGTAATATAATTATAGCAATAAATGCAATATTTAGTTCTCTACTAGAATATTAAAATAAAATGTATGCATCTACAAAAGAAAGAGTTATAATCGTTAAATTAAAATCCCGTTCTTTCTGTGAATATTTAAGGTAGTTCTAAAAAAAAGTAATTTCAAGAAGAGATTTTATGAGAAATAAAACATAAAAGGTTTGACATATTTATATTTACTTTACAAATATATAGCTTAGGGACGTATATACCATGTTTAAACAATTTTATTAAAAAGTATCAAACAAAGACATTATAAATAGGATAAAACTACCCTACGCAGGAGATAACCACAACGTATAGTGATTGTTACGTGCACGGCGGATTTTTTTATTCAAAATCTTTAAAGTAACAGCAGCCCCCTACCCGTATAAGAACGGATGTCGATTGATAGTACTTTGGCTGTCAATGGTTCTTGTTCAGTTAGGCCACTATGACCTACCTCGTTCTTGGATCAGCCTAGTACTCACGGTTTAGTAATCATCCGGTAGCCTCCATGTAGAAGTTTGAGCCTGGTAAGGACTCTTGTTCCCCCCGCCACTGAATAGGCAGGTGGGTCAGTTTCGCAAATATAGTATAAATATTCTGTAAGACTTTCTAAATCGCGATAAACTGAAGAACCACTATATAGATTCTAATTTATTGACCACTGTTGGTTAGACCATCTTTAGCGGTAGGTCAAACTACAAAGAACAGCAATATTTGTGAAAAAGGCACTGAGCAGTGGAGAGTTAAGGTATGGAGCCTTACAACAGTGTAGAAACACTGAAATGAGTTATTTCAGTGTTTCTAACTCTTAGACATTTCTAACATTCTAACTCATAGAAATGAGTTATTTCAGGCGTCTAATGTAGATATAAAATATGTCCTTTATAGTATGTATTCATCATGAATGGTAGAGAAGTTCTTTGCGTTGACAGTATTTGCAGAAAGGTGCTTAAGCAAGAAACTACGTATCATTAATATTTTTACATGTTAAGGCGTAATCTTTACGTATCATTCATTAGGAAGTAAAACAACTGATACATCAAATAGAGGAATATTATGAACATCCGCTGGAAAATCGATGACTTAATTGAAATGTTGGCAGTGGGAAGTAAAAGATATATTGCCAATGTGAAATAAAAGATAGCGCACTAAATTAGTTAACAATGTTCGTATTTCTTACTTAAATTATTTTATATTGGGCCCGATTGCGTTTCTTTTTTAACTAAACCTAAAATTAGTCCAAGCGAACGAGACAGAGCAATACGTTACAGCGGAATATGAAACGAACGATGGTCGATAAATACTACCTGCCGAACTTATAATCTTCCGAATAAATTCGAGCATATTTCGTGCGGTATAAGATTTGACCTTGGCGGGCAGTTTTAATGCGAAAAAGTGATAACCGGTCATCTCACACTCCGCTCTAGCGTATTGCGCTGTCTCGTTCACACGGACTAATTTCCGATTTTAGTTCACGAAGAAACGCAATCGAGCCCAATTTATACTTAATTTTAGTCAAAATTACGACCAAATTTTGACAAAATACGACCAAAATTTTGTTCGATTTTGTATCTTTATCCCAAGCGATACTTTTTAAACTCTCCAGACGTATCCAGCTTATGTAAGATAAGAAGTTGGAACTTTTTTAATTTAGTAGAAATATCAAAAAGCACATCGAAATGGTGCACAGCTGACTTTATCACCTAAATCAATACAGTTTAGTTTATTTAATACATTATTTTTTGTTTTACATTTCATATTATATGTATATGTAGCAACATACATTTTATTCAGTATACCTATTTATTAAAAGCCATGAAATCATAAAATATGTTGTTTCGTAGTTAACTTTCAATGGGAACTTTCCGTCACGAATTTACCAGTGGCGTAGTATAGCACCTAATTTAAAATATTTTATTATTTCGGCTTTGGGCGATATAGACGAATTTATCCTCTTGAATAAATAGACTAAGCGTTTTCTGATATTTTCAATTACTGATTATACGTAAACGTGTATCATCGGCCAGTGTCATATTGTTTGGACACAAGTGAAGAACGTTTGTACGCGTGAAATATAGGTTTATGTACAGAAAGTACATAAACCTATATTTCATCAATATCAAAATGTCTCTTACAGGAAGGAACGCTTTTTTACTGGATCGGCTTCTGGAATAGGGTTTCAAATTGCAATTGACTTTACAAAACAAGGTCAGGGCAATGTTATTATATGTATTTTCATAAAATCATTTTTGATTATTTTATAAACAAGGAAATCATTTAAAATAGTATTTCTATGAAACTCGATTTAGATTGGAAATTGTATGCACGTATATGAAAAAGCAATAAAATAAAATAGCATTACTCGTCATTATATGATTAATTAAAGAAATAATTCTTATGTCAAGATGAAATAAACAAATTTATTATTCTCGTTTTAATTAGGATTACACCTAGATTAGGGCTCCATATTAGTCTACATCAGGCTACATGTCATATGTTATTTAGTGAAACGATTTAAAAATGGCTCTTGCAGGACAAATCGCTTTTATTACTGGAGCTGCTTCAGGGATAGGTTATAATACTGCTTTACAATTTTTACAAGAAGGCGTCAAGGTAAATCATTTGCATATTTTATGATATTTGATTTTACTTCATCTTCGTTAATATTTTTTTTAGAAAATCTTGCTGATTGATCTGAATGAAGAATCTGGTTTGGAAAAACTCTCTTTTCTGAAAAATAAATTCCCGAATTCTGAAGCATATTTTTAAAAAGTCGACGTCACAAACGAAAATGAAATAATAGCGGCGTTTCAATTCGCGAAGGAAAAATTTGGGCAGATTGATATTCTCGTAAATTCTGCTGGCGTCTATGAAGGGTATGCGAATTGGAAGAGAATGGTGGATATTAATATGGTAAGGTTAGGTTAGGTTATTGATAAATTGTTATATTATTTTGCTCGATAATATAGTACTCATGTTTTTTGGCTTGCTTTTCCTATTTAGTGACGTCACTTTCTTTAATATATGGAGAGTTATATTTTATAATTGTAGATAGGGGTCATCAGCTGTACTCAAACAGGTTTATCTGTAATGTCAACGACAAACGGCGGAAGAGGAGGAACTATCGTGAACATCTCTTCTATAAGTGGACTTTATCCATCCATCCTGAATCCTGTGTATTCTGCCACCAAACATGCTATTGTGGGACTATCCAGAAGCTATGGAGTAAGTCTCTAGTTATAATATGTATAAACAAATCGGGTATGATTATGATGAATTATTTTGAACCAGAACAATTTTTACCACGAAAAAACTGGTGTTCGCATCACAGTAATTTGTCCTCGACCAGTTAACACGCCAATGATTAATAGTCTCAGAACCAGAGGTGGACTGTTTATTCAGCAAAGTGATATACAAAATAAAGTTCCTGGATGCAATCTGCTCAAGTAAATACATTTATTTTCGAGCATAGTTCGTTAGGGCTTAATTTTTGAAAACTTTGCTTTTATTTGCAGCGTTGAAGTCGTTTCAGAAACAATCGTCGAGGCCATTCTCGATAAAGGAACCGGGACAGTATGGGAGATAACTGGCGAAAAAGGCAAAAAACTTGAGATATCAAATATGACAATACATGACGTTAGCAGTGTAGCACCAAAATCTCAATAAAGACTTAACAATGGTCATATTAAAATAAAAGATATTGTCAAATATTTATCTATATATAAGAGCATCTATTCTATTTTTAAGTGGGTTTACAATTTGCAAATAAATATGTAATAATCATGGTAGCACAAGAAAATATTGTTGATATGCTCTCAGCTTATTATTCCTAAATAAATCACTGGATATCTAAAATCTCTCTTACTTCTATGTAAACTAATGATTTTATAAAAAATAGGCCATTATCAGAACGATTTTGTCAAAACACTTTGTTATATAGACCAACTCAGCAAGGGCACATTGGGAGCTAATGGGCCCTTGCTGAGTTTGCCACGAAGACCTATTCTGTTCAGGGTTGGTCACACTCATGGGTCAACACCCATCCGGCGGCCTCCACGAGCCCAGGCAGGAATCAACCTTCTGGCGCTCCTGGACGGTCTGCGCACCGTGCGGCGTAAGCCAATCGATTGTGCACTCTGACTAACAGTCGGGGGAGTCTGGAAGTAGTACTGTTTCCTTTAGAGCAGGGGTGGTTGCGGACCTTACGGCGACTGCTCTTGAAACGACCATCGGTTACCCGATCCTGGGTGAACAGCCGGGCAAAGGATGCCGTGGTCCGCGATAGATTCGGTATACACCGTTTCACCGCTTCGTAAGGGAGAGGACCGCGCATGCGACCTCGAATTCGTAACCAATTGAGAGACTGGATTAAACTGGTTAGTATAAGCCCGCTGGGTAACACACCTGGTCATCTTGCGGTAAAGGCGTTGGCCTCTTACGGGCATGTGGCGGAGCTTGACGGTGGATTGTCAAAGTCTTCTGCGCTCACTTCAGGGAGATAGAACGACTAATCGTTAAAACTTCCTGAGGTGACGGGTTCGCCCGTTGTACTCTAGTTGTTATATAGACCACAGAAAATATAAATTTGTATTATTTAATTGTCAAAGTGGAAAATTATGTAATATGTATAACCTTTCACTTGATTAGGTACTTGTTTTAGTAGGATTTCCGCAGCCATTTCTTTTTCGCCTACCTCGCGTACGATTACTAAAGTATGTGAACCGTGACGGACCACACATTTCCCTTTCCCAAAAAGAGTGCCATTTTTCTAATAGTCCATCTTAAATTTTCGTAAATAAGTAGTCCGTGTAAAAAATGAATAAGCAATGAACAAATATGAAGTAGGGAACATAAGTTAGGGTCGTCTTGAGAAAGAAATCTGCCCTGAAGTTGAGCATGAAATGTCTTTAGATCAAAGGTGATACGATCCCACTTTGTTTATCCCCAAAAAGCTATATATCCTAAATAAAGCTAATTGTTAATCATCGACGATGTTAGTGATATTTTCGATATACAGGGTAGGATTGTAGTAATGGCATTTCTTGTAGTAAGTGAATCAGTACGATGCGATAATTAACAATTAATAGAAAAAGTAAAAAATATATTTTTTAAAGTTTTTTAAAATAGTATAGGCAGTTTTGAAGACGATGCGCTGTCTAGCGGTAAGTAAAATATCGCTAATATTGTTTATTTGCGATATGATATCTACCGGTAGAAGGCGCAGAGCGCTAATAAATAAATTTGTTTACTTCGTTGTACTGATTCACCCACTACAAGAAATACCCTTACTGTAATCACACCCTGTATAGCGGTTTGTTTCAGAGGTGCTAAGTAAACAGAATTATTATTATAATTGCTATAATTATTATAGGCGCAAAGTAAATAGAATTATTACTTAAAGGTAAAAAAATCTTTATTATATTTTTCATACTTTCAGTTATAGTAATTTACAGGTTTATTAGCAACTTTTAGTATGGCGTTAATTATATCTCATTAATTTGCAATTTACCTAGAAAAATCTGATTATTCATGAAATGTTATGAATGCCTAGTAATTATTTTCTGCGTTATAATTAATGTGGCCTTCTATATATTTAAATATTTTAACATTTCAAACGAACATTAGTAAGATTGTTAATTATTAATCATATTGCCAAACAGGTATCTCAAACTAAAAATTTCGCAGTTTTAGAAACACTGCAGCCACCGAGAAGGTATGGTACGGGCGGATCCTTTAAAATACGAATTATAAGTTGTGACAGGCGAAATGCTGTAAAGAGAAAGCCCGTTAGTCCCACAGACTGAGGTTATTTTAAGCAAATTAAGTAATTTCGTGACTCAGATTAAAAATGGATAGTTTTTCTAAATATTAAATGCGTGCGTTCTTCAAAACGTGAAAAAGCAGAATAAACAGTAGCAGGTGGCCATTTATTTTAAATTCCGCATTATGCGTTTACACTCAAATTTTGGCCGCGCTCGCATCGCGGGTTTCGGATCATAAGCTCCTAGAATTATTCACTAGAATATTTCTAGGAGATTATTACCGTTAGTAAACATAAAAGACAAGCGCTTTCTGATATTTTCAATCCGAGATTATACGTTAACGAGTCCGAAAACAAGAATATATTATATACGAGTGGTATTACCCGGCGTTGCCCGTGTTATATCTGTTCTCAAATACCAATGTATAGCAATTTTCATGGCGATCGGTTGAGCAGTATAGAAGTTGGTGTGCTGCAGCGCCGTCTAGTTGAAAGTTGCAACAAAGCGGATATATATAAAAACCTTAACCATGAAAAAATACATATATATGCCAACTTTCATGGTGATCGGTCAAACGGTTTCGGAGTCTATTAAACTCGGACAGACGGGCATACAGATATACCAACATCCATTTTTATATTATATTATTTTGGCCTGTTTTTAAAATTTAAACTTTGAATGCCTATATCTCGCTTATTTATAGCGACCGACACAATTTTCTTCCAGATTTAGCATTAAAATGAAAAAAATTGGAGAGAAGTTCCTATACTGCAGTTTTTCCACTTTTATAACTATGTGATAATACTTACATGTATATATTTTAATTAAAGAGTGTTGAACAATGAAGCACAAATAATTAAAAATCAGGAATAATTTCACTGTATTACCTTCACAATATTTTGAATTTAGAATAACGCTTGGCCGACTATGACGGCAGCGCCATCTATGGATTACTCAATAGATAACGCCATCTGTTAAAATCGTTTGGAACTAACAGATAATTGCGAATGTCAAATAATAGACATTGCAATAAAATAATATCGCGACTATAAATTAAGACGTAAGCTATCCTATCTTTCAAGTTGGATCAAACTGCACATTGTGTGCAAATTTGATTCAAATCGGTTAAGTAGTTTAGGAGTCCATCGCGGACAAACAACGTGACACGTAATTTATATATATTAAGATAAGATTAAGAAGATGTTAGATGAAAAGTTTATGACGAAGACTCTCAATATAAACTTGCATATGTAGCATATGTGCACTAGTTTGTGCATAATGAAGAATTTAAAATCGCTCAAGCAAACCAAAGAGAAATGAATACACACATGTTCGGAGACAAAATTGGGTCTTGTCCATGATATATCTATAAAAGATGTCAATATATGTATTTGGATATGATAATTAATATTGTATAATCTTTAATAGGTAGTAAATATAATGTGTATATTTAATATATTTTTTTAATCTATACATAATTTAACTTTATTAGTAATTTAACTAATAAAACTTATTTTTAACCGACTTCAAAAAAAGGAGGATGTTATCAAATCGGTCGTATCTTGTTTTTTAATGTTTGTTGCATCCGAACTCTATCATTTATAAACCGATTTGGAAAATTATTTTTTTATTTGAAAGGATATACTTCTAGATTGGTCCCATTTTTATCAAAATCCTGTTCTGATGATGGTCCCATTTTTATCAAAATCCTATTCATGCTTACCATTTTTATGGTGAGCATGACCTGATTTTACGCCCAGGGATGGCTCCCGGCGAGTGGACTCCTCAAGACACGAAATTTTGTATACGCATTCATTTATGATAGCCCGTTCTAATTTTTTCCATGACACGGCTGCTGCACTCTTTGCTGCGGTTTTTTTTTGTTAAAATTTTGTCTATTATTAATGTTGTAAATCGCAGATCTATATACAGGCGTAAGCCTAGTTAGATATGTGACCTGCCTCGGGTTGCATATGATTGAGATGAAGCAATTGGTCGCTTTATTTTAATTTAAAACTCATTACCTATATTCCTATCGTAATCAGAGTTGAAATATAAGGAATGAAATATGAAATAAATTAAATGAAAAATATTGACAAGAAGTCCATGGCCTGAGAACTAAGTACAGCGACAGAACTAATCATGTAGCACTGATCATGATCATGTACTGACACATGATTATGAACAATGCACCACTAAACTTAGCAGACATTTTTAATTCCAAGATTCATTTGACGTCATTCAATAAGCAATATTACCTATTTGCCCGATGAATTCAAACAATTGATAATTTCGTTTTCCAAATGTGTTTTTCTTACGATGCAAATAACTAATGTATGAAAATATTGTCTTTCACAGTTGCAAAAAATAATTCACACGAATAATCCCCTACTTAACACCATACGCATATAAAAGCGCGTACATTCAGCTTATTAATCACTTTCGTAAAATGTTATCAATAGTAAGCCATCTCTATTTCATTAGCTTCATTTTAAATAATTAAATACCATATGTACGCCGAGTGAACAAGACTTTCACAACGTTGGATCTGATCATATCGACAACGCACGACATCAGATACCCAACAATCATAACCACCCCTTCTACAAAAAAAATATTTATGCATAGTTGAGCCAGCCCTATGAAATTTTGGAAATTTTGGTGGTAGATAATACAAGACGTTCTTTTACAAAGACAAGCCTATTTTTAACAAAATGATAGATAACACATTCATCCACTCACCTTATTTTCGAAATAGAAAGCTCACATCTTGATACGTATCATACGTATTAACAACGGCTGCGAGTAACGTATTTTCTTAATTACGGTTAGCCGTATTTAGGAGCTTTGTAATTACATGTTTTATGTTGTATCCTGAACATGAAACGTTAAGTGTATAAAGGGAAAATTACGACACAGACGCGGTGTATGTAGGCACATAGGTGAGGATTTAGTGAATTATTTGTGTGTATTTATTAATATATAATATTGAATATTAAATTGAGATAATTGTATCAGAATCTCAACTGTTTTAAAAGGCGTGGTGATTAGTATGTATATAGAATATTCTCGATAAGTATGTAGAATAATGTTTTGCAAAACATATTAAAACAATCTTATTTTTTTTATTTCTTTCATGGTATATTACAGTGCATAAGTTTATAATGGAATTAGCCTTAAAACTAATACCGTTTAACAGTTTCACTATTTAAAGACAAAATAAAAAAATAAAATTAAAGGTATTAAAATATTAAGTCTTTTTAAAAAACTAATAAATATTCTTAAAGGGTTTAAAAAAAACATTAAATAATATTAAAACATTAAATAATATACAAACATTAATAATAATAATCGGTGCGATAAAGAATCGTATTTACGCCAAACTCTCCTAAGTTGGTTAACACCGATCTATTGCGAAGGAAACTATGCTGCTGAACAGGAAGGCTGCTGTAGATGAAGGTATTAAGCTGGTCATATATAATCTGCTATAAGAGCTTACCGACTACCGACAGGATCGAAATGAGTCGGTAATTCTCGATCGTTTGACATATTTCGGAATGAGAGTAAGGTGACAATTAATTCCGCGAACTCACCCGTCCTCGCGGTATCGTCTTTGTATTCACAACAAGGTCAAAAAGTCTGAAAATAATATTCAGAGAAATGTTTGTTTGTCCGTGGCATAAGTAAGACTAGGCTAGGCCAAGTATCGATTATGTTATTTCCTGGAGACGTATAAAACTGCCGAGGAGGATGAGACGATTGAGACAGCGAATACATATTATTCGTAGGCGTTTATAGGCTCTCGGAGAAGCGGTCGAAGGTTATCAACTGCAATAAATCTAAGGAGAAAAAGAGGGATTTTCGCCGAATAAACCTCTTGGCGAAAGCCAACAGGGTGCGAATCAAGGCGAGGCTCTGGGGGGGCTTTTTACAACAGGAGAAATTAATTAAACGGTCGCTAATCATGTGGAAAACGAAATTCGGCTACGCGTTTACTTTCACAGCCCGCTAACCGACCAGGAGGGAAAATATTGTAAACGCGCATTAAAAAAAATATAAGACGGAAATATCCATTTTGAACCCCGCTGAAACGATTAACCCGTCGGACGCCAACAGTGCCTATAGGCACAGTATACCGACCTATAGCTTTACTGTTGAGCTACAGGGCAATGCGGGAAGAGGGTGCGAAAAAAGTGGGCAGAGGGGTACGTCTCAACGAACGCGAACGGTTAACATTACGAGCAGGTAAAGGCTGGTGACGATTTGGAGCGTTCGGATATCTGCGTAGGCCGAGTAGCGGAACATCTGGCGACCATATCCGAGCCCTTACGACTCGTGACGTATTCGCTTTGATTGAAATTTTGTTCTAATAGAAACTGTCTGCGGTAAACTGTGCTATAGGCACTTTGCGTTGTTTGACAGATCCGCGCGTAACCGTTTCGGCCGGTCCCTATATACATAACTATATATATAAAAATGAATCGCGGTGCGTTAGTCTCGCAAGATCTCGGAAATGACTCGACCGATTTGAATTATTTTTTTTTGTTTTGTTTGCCTTGATTCAGGGGTGAAAATTTAGGAAAAACTCACAGAAACAACTGAAAATAGAAAAAATCGAAATTGGTCATTTTGGGAAATAGGCCACTTTCAATAGATGGCATTCGCGGCGATCCTATTGTTTGACAGCTGCACCATCCATAACTGTTATTCATTCAGTGCGATTATGTAAAATTTCAAAAAGTCAAAAAGTCGAAAATGTAGAAAAAGTCGAAAAAGTCAAGAGTCAAAATAGTCAAAAAAGTCGAAAAAGTCAAAAAAGTCAAAAAAGTCGAAAATCTCGAAAAAGTCGGAAAAGTAAAAAAAGCCGAAAAAGTCGAAGAAGTCGGTAAAGTCGAAAAAGCATTTATATTTCATCATGTAAATTAAATACACTGAATTTATTTTAATTACAAACGACTTTCATTTAATCACCAAGCGAAGGCTGGCTTTCGAGCGGTTAAGACTATTTTCGGATTAAAGTATGTATGTGTGTATGTCTGTATGTCTGTGTGTCTGTCTCTGTGTACACTGAGAAGAATATTGGATTGCTTCTTACATTACAATTTTGTTTTTAAAGTTTTATACAGAATAACGATGTTTCGATCGTAATTTTGCTGAATTACAAGGAATTTTGTTGAAACTCCTTTAATCGAATTATATTTATCCATTCACATTTAACACGCTCCTTACGGTTAATACGGAAATAACAGTATTTTTGTAGTTTCAACATGATTCATATGTCCGACTATAACCGTACCTATAGGTACCACTACATGATATGTTAGAAGCGAGATCTTAAGGTCGCAACGTAATGAAATAACAATATATTTGAACATTACGACACGGTAACTACCGTCACGCTAACACCGTAACGCGTCAAGTTAATTCATACGTATGGACCACAGTCCGCGTTATATACATAATCCTCGTTGAAACATGCGTATTTTAGATTATTACATCGTTATATTTTTCTCAGTGTGAGCATTTCTTCACGATAGCACCCAAACACTTAATCCGATTGAGTTGAAATTTGGTATGCAGACATCATTTCGTCATGGCAAGATTTTGGTTGAAATAGGTACACCAAGCGGCGCACTAGTCATATGATCTTTGAAATGTTGAACTTAGAGACTTGAAACTTGGTACAGAGATGCCTTGTTGGACCCAAGTCACATTGTGAAATATTGGTTGGAATATCTCATGTATATGCTGCACTAATAATATTTAAATTCCGCCACATATTTTATTCAAATATTAACGGAAAACCGCCCGAGGTTAGCCGTGAAATGATCCGCACCTCTTGAGGCGTTGTAATCTAACCCAACCGGATTCGACTCCCGTCCGGGAGAGGGCGCTCATCCATTTTATCTATGAAATTAATACTATTTATTTTGTTATGTGTTTTATGATAGGTATTTTAAAAATGTTATTTGCATACAGACTGACAAACGCATTGACTAATCAATGACCTAGGTTTTAGATTAATGATTAATTTATACATACCTTGTTTATTACCATAAGTTATTTCTTGTTATTATTAGAATATCATTATTTTATTATGTAGTTTAATAAATGGATAAACCATTGTTGGGCCTAGGATTAGTTAGGCGGCGTTGATCTGAAGGACAGGGCTGCGGTACTCTTTCTTTTGCTACTATTTACAACGGAGCCTCTAGCGATAATGTTATAACGTACTGTATAGTGCAGCTTGAGCCACAAGATCCATGTTGTTCTCGGATCGGCTCCAACTCACGATTCAGCTCCTATTCAGAAGCCTCCTCGAGTGGAATGCTACCCAGGGTAAGACTCCCGTGTCTCAGGCCTCAGAGCTGGTGGACCGGTTTCTCCCGGCGGGATTGTATCCCGGCGCCACTGGACGGTTTGCGCACCGATCGGCGAAGCCAATCGGCTGTGCATTCTGAAGGGGTCTGGAGACTATGGAAATATACTGTTTCCTAAGCAGCGGGGGTGGATGTTGACCTGTTGTCATGCCACGAAGACCCATTGCTGGGGCCCATCAGCAGCAGACCCATCAGCAGACCCATCAGCAAGGGCTAATGGGCCCTTGCTGAGTTGGCCACGAAGACCCATTCTGTTTCAGGGTCGGTCACACTCACGGGTCAACACCCATCCGATGGCCTCCACGCATGGGGTGCGAGCCTGGGTAGGACACTGGGTCAACCAGTCTCCCCTGGGAACAATCCTCTGGCGCTCCTGGACGGTCTGCGCACCGAGCGGCGCAAGCCAATCGATTGTGCTCTCCGACTAACAATCGGGGGAGTCTGGGAACTGTTTTGTTTCCTATAGAGCGGGGGTAGTTGTCTACCTTACGGCGACTGCTCTTGAAATGACCATTGGCCATCCGATCCCGGTTCAGAGTCGGGCAAAGGACGCCTTGGTCCGCGACAGATTCGGTGCACTCCGTTTCACCGCTTCGTAAGGGAGAGGACCGCGCAAGCGACCTCGAACTCGGAACCAATCGAGAGACCGGAGAAATCTGGTCACAATTGGTAGTTAGGGCGCGAGTGCCGCCCGCCAGGTAACATACCTGGCTACTCGCGGTAAGGCGTTGGTCTCTAACGGGTTGTGGCGTAGCTAGACGTCGGATTGTAATGTCCCAAGTCTTCTACGCTCACTGCACGGTCGATAGAACGAACAATCGTTAAAACGTCCTGCGGTGACGGGTTCGCCCGTTGTGGTTGATAACTCAATATGTTGTCATGCCACTCTTGAAATGACCTTGGGCCACTCGACCCCGTGTGGCACTACGGGCAAAGAACACCCAGGTCCGCGAAAAACTGAATTACCGCTGTAACACAACAGGTAGAGGTTGCGTAAGCGACTTCGGACCCGTAACCAGTAGGGAGGACCGAGGTATCCTGAAGGTTAATTCCAGACTGAGATATCCTGCCAAAACTGGTAGCTAGGGGGTGAGGCTGCCCACTGCAACGCCTTACCTTTCTTGTCCCCAAGTCTTCTACGCTCATCCCACGGCTAAATGAACGATCTATATCGTTATACCAGCCTGGGGTGACGGGTTCGCCATTTGTAGTCTACACCGCCCTCATGTAGTTTAAAAAAATGGCATTTCTTTAAATTATTAAAAATAATCAGATCAAATTAGTCCTTGGCTACTTCCCGGGAAAGTCTTAGTGTGACACAACAGATTTTTTTATTTCCCTCTCTGTTTGTACTTCTTACAACGTAATTTACCAAAATTAATGTAATAAACTAAAGTGTATCCAGAAGCAGTTGATAGTTAATTGTATTCATTAGCAGAGAGGACGGGCAGAGACGCAGAAGGACCAAGAGTAAATGAAGCGTCAAAAGGCTATATTTGAATGCTGATATTTGGGAGGATAGCGGATTCGAAGGAAACTGCTAGAAAAGGGACGCCAAGCGCGCAGCACGCGGGTTGAATTCGTACCAGACTCTATATGCTTTCACGATTAAATTAACCCTCACGGACCCGCCATTGCCCTAGTTTATATATACGCTTTATATAGAAATACTAAAAGATAAAATTTAGAATCCTATTTTTTTTAGGAATTTAATTTCACGGAGTCCGCGTCAAATAGGAAGTTAATGAGCGACACGGGCCATAACGAATATCAGTCCCGCTCACACATTTCGTTATTAGTGTTAGCTGAATCACAGTTTATAAGACGATTGTTACACGTTCAATCTGGCATCAGTTCAGTTCGTGACGTTGGTCAGACTGACGGGAAACTGATCGTTTACCGCGTTGACTGATGACGCGTTGCTGAATGATTCGATTCTAGTTTGACATACAAAAAAAAAGAAAGTGAATAAAATCGACTTTAATATAGAATACCTAATAGTATATTAGTAGTACAGGGTGGGAAATAAGTCGCGCAACCCAAAGTTAAAATGCGTAGCGAAAAAATAAATAAAAAATAGGGAATTCGAAGTCGAGTGAGTGGTAATATCGATCCGTCTTGTTAGAAATGAAAATGGGAGGAACTCGCCAGTACATGCTTTTGTTCTTTGTTCGAATCGGTTCGAATCTCAAAAATGCTCAGTGTTCACAGAATTTTCGTTGTCCGTGTTTATTTTAAAACAAACTCTTACCGCAAAATTCAACGAATTTCAAAGAGAAATTCCGGTTGTACCTATGCCAAACAAATCGACAATAAAGCGTCTGATGGATAAATTCAATGATGTGGGGAGTGTGGCCGAACTATGGTTAGTCCTATAGAGCGCTATCGGCGTAAGATAGAGGGGCATTTCCAACAGTTATTGTAAGTTTTTGTCGATTTTGTATGTGTTTCGAGTCAAGTAAATTTGTTTCGATTTGTTTTTGTTTTTTTGTATGAACTTGGTTGCGCGACTTGTGCCTCAAAATGTAGTGTATTAGGTATATCATTATGAACAGGGACGGCAGCTGATGTTATAATTTCACTTAACCGGCCTATTAACCGACGATGAGGTATAGTATTGTGAACACACCTCTGTGTGTCTATGTGTCTGTCTGTCTGTGTGTGTGTATTCCTCCATGATAGCGTTCAAACGCTTCATCCAATTGAGCTAAAATTTGGCATGCAGGCATCATTTTGACATGGCAAGAGCTGAAAAAATTGTCGTTGAAATCGGTCAGCCAGAGGGCGTGCTGCTCATAGTTTAATCTCGAGATTTTAGCCTTACCGATCTACTTTCTATACTTTTGGTGCGACCTTTGGAAACGACCACTGGTAGTATCTGGGAGACTTAAAATTCGATACACAGGTGCCTTGATGGGCTGAAATTCCATTATGAAATCGTCAAGCAAGCAGTGGGATTCATAGAAAGATCTCATATCAATCAGGTGGCCAAAGGGCCGTATTTAAGCGATGGCGACCTTGGGCGATTGTCTTGAAATTTGAAACGTAGACTTGTGAGGGATCAAAACGGGCCGTTTTGAAGCGATGGTGACCTTGGGCGTTAGAAATTTGAAACGTACATGTCTTCGTGGTCAAGTAAGCGGCGTGATTCATAGACAGGAGGGGGGGATGACTTATCTGCTTGCCGGAAAAGTCTTGGTGTGACTCAACCGATTTTTAACCTACTTAGTACGATGTATTTTTGCATAAAAAGATTTATTTCTGTAGTAAGTGCTTTTCAGTGATCTTTTTCAGATAACAAGTAAATGAATATATGGAGTGTGCGAGTGTGACTCTCCCGTCCGAACGCTCGTGGCACGCGGAGTTATAAAACTGGCGCTATCATAACATCATTACGCCCGCCAGCGATTATCGATGACTCGTTTGAATGGTATACGCAAACCTAATGGTTCAGGTACTTGCTCACTACGCCTGCCAAAAGACCCGTAAATACAAGGTAGCGCAATATGCGCGTAAATACAATGGAGCACCACCCGTGCCAGGACAGCGTTTGTCTCGCACATCTGGCTTTCGTCTTACCAAATGCCGCGAGTCAGTGTGGTATTCATCCGAACTAAAGGTAGCCCCCGCTGCTCACCGTAACCAGAAACGTATGAAATCATAATAGCTGCCACCCTCAATTAAAATAGTGACAGAATTAGAAATCAGCATACATACATATTTATGGGAGGGAAATATTTATCAGCGACCGCTGATTGCGTAATTTATTTGAAAATTATGCATGCCGCAGGGTGGTAACTATAACGACGTCGGCCGCGGGGGTGTACCGCTGTCGGCGGGTGGGCGAATTTAACTCTGGCCTGGCGTCTTCTTCTTAATTAAATTTCCTCCCGTCGTCGGGTGCGACGGCCCTTTGCCGGTTAAGCTTTACGCCGCCCGTTTACGCTCGCCTTGCGTCTCAAACTACTCCGTTTAATTTCACTTTCAACAGCGATTGTCTCGCATCGCCTCGCCGCCTTACTTCGTAAATAGGTCGATTTATTTATTTATTTAATTATTTATCCTATTTTTAATAGTTACATAAAATAGATTGCGTTGTTTTTTTTAACACATTTAACAAAAATACATATGATAAAAATCGCGAAAAGGCATTAATTGTCAGGATTACATCACCCCACTAGGTATACGCCTGTATAATTTAAGCTGATAAATCGATTTACCAGAGCAACGATTTCTGAACTGAGATCTCCATAGAATTTCGGGAACTCCGCGAAAAGTGGATGCACAAATGCTGCGTAAAGTGTAAAACACAAATATACACAAGCACCCAAGTATACAAAGCAGACTACTTGAAAGCTTATGAAAAGAAGCACTAATATAAACTTTCAATCGTCCTATTTGAGTGCTTTGCAGCATCGATAATAATAAATAGGAATAAATTTGTTTCCGAAATGAAATGCTTGAAAAGGTGATATACAAAGTCTGTCTAATAAGGCCGAAACCAATACCAAGGTCGACTCGACTATGCTAGTTGTAAATTATAAATTGTGAACTGCGCGCCTATTTATCAATGCATTATAATTAATAAAAGGAAAAAATATATTTAATAGCTCTTATAAATAAACAGTATGTATCTCAAGAATGCTTTTAATCTATATAATAATGTGTAACGATACCTAATACTTCATAATCCAGTGAGATAACATACTTTTAACAAAACAATATTACTAAATTAATAATAATAATACAATAAAATAAAAAATAAAATTAGTGTTAGATAGTCAGTAAATATTAGAAAAAAAAGTCCTAGAAGCAATTAATAAACAAGGGATTATACTTACAAGAGATTATACATACAAGGGAATATTACTCGAGTGAAGACTAAATTGCTTGGTAGCTCAAGTGTTAATGATTTGTCCTTTTAATTGTGTACATTATTTCTTGCGTTTCTCTTGTATTTTCTTTTTTACATTATTTTTGGGTTTTCCTTCGTATTCCCTTTTATTTTCATTTTTCTAATGTTTCCATTACAATAGAAAAAAAATGTTTGTTTGGTTAACTGTATGTATGACTTGTAAACGAGTATATCAATAAAATGAATCCCGGGTAGGACTCCGGCCTGCGGGCCAGTTTCTCCTAGGAGTCAACCTTCTGGCGCTCCTGGACGGTATGCGAACCGTGCGGCGTCAGCCAATCGATTGTGCATTCCGACCGACAGCCGGGGGAGTCTGGAAACAGTACTGCCTCCTATAGAGCGGGGGTAGTTGTTACCTTACGGCAATTGCTCTTGAAACGACCAATCGGCTACCCGATCCCGTGTTAACAGCCTCGCAAAGGAGGCCGTGGTCCACGATAGATGCGGTAGACACCGTATCACCGCTACGTAAGGGAGAAGACCGCGAAAGTGACCTGGAACCTGTAGCCAGTCAGGAGACCGGAGTAATCTGGTTGCAACTGAAATTAAGGACGCGTGAGTGAGCCCGCTGGTTGATTAACCTGGTAATCTCTATTTCTCGGTAAGGCGTTGATCTCTTACGGGCGAGTCGCGTAACTAGACTGCGGATTGTTTCCGTCTCAAGTCTTCTGCGCTCACCTCACGGGAGACAAAACGATCTAATATCGTTAAAACATCCTGAGGTGACGAGTTCGCCCGTTTTAGCTGACAGCTCTAATTGTACGTTATCTAAGACATTCTAATGTAAAATCCAGGATCTATGATTACCAGTAATCCTAGATCTACCCCTACCCCTGTTTCAATAGATGCAGGATATTCATCTACGCTTTCAGACACCTTACTAAATCGCTTTTCAGACCAAAATTATCGATTAATATCAAAACGTTTCAATGGATTTGTACACTAATACCTGTCACTTTAAACCGCGTAGCTCTGGCTGAATCTCTCGAACGTATTTATGTAAGTGAGAAGCCGTTCAATTTATTTCAATTGTCACGTTTCATCTTCACGTAATGCGTAACAACAACCTGTTGCTGGAAATATTTTATTATGTTATACAAAGCGTTGTAGTAACACTTATCGTGGCCGGAAGTAGTAAAATTGGCAGATTCTGGCTCTGATAGTTTTATATCTGTTTTACACACTAATTAAAAAAAACTATTGCAAAAAACATTGTTATATTTTTCTTTTTTTTTTTAAATAAAAAGATACAAAAATATATTTTATCTGTTGACTAGAATATACATCACATGGAACTCTCTTTTCATTATTCATTTAGTTATCTCATAAATAAATGTTTTTTTTATTTTTATTTAAATAATTTATAAAATTTTGAAAATATTACATATCCGTGTAACTTTTTTAGGGATTCTATGAAAAATGTTTTAATATATTATTTTTGAAGGCTCGATGAAATTGATTTTGAATTCACCTTATTAGCTAACTCTTTTTAGATCGCTTAAAGCCATTTAAAAAAAAGACTATCTCAGTTACACTGAGAAAAATATTTTTCCACTTCGTAATGGTGAAACAAAAATTGCTGGAATAATTGTATTGCATTCGTAAATCTGTCAATTACCTGTGTAATTGACAGATAAACTTAATTTGCCCCTTAAATCGCCCTAGTGTTGTATGTATTCAGGGTTCATGTATGTATGTTTCCGTTTCTTTATTTTACCAAATGTAACTTCTAAACGCATGAAACGATTTAGAAGTGTGTGGTATTGTTAGACTCATTATATCATCCTGAGTGTCATAGAGCTGTCATACCTTAACTGTCTAAATATTATAGTGGGGGTTTTTATTCCTATTAATGTATTAATTTAAATATATTGATATAAAGTGAAAGCTGCATTGAAATCTGCTCAGCGGTTCTTAAGTTTATTTCGATCAAACAAATAAACAAACAGACAGACTATTTTAGGGGCTTTGTTCTATAGTTGTTTAACCCGTCAGAAGCCAACAGTGCCTATGCCTATTTTGCATCCTTTGACAGATCCGCGCGTAACCGTTTCGGCCGGCCCCAATATATATAATATAAATATATAATATACACGACTACCAAGATTAATTACTAGGTAACAAGAGGGTATTCATGCAAAAACGATATTATTAGTATTTATTTATAAAATCTACCAAAAATTTGCGGTGCAATTTTTGTTCGCAAAGGCTAGCTTTCGACCGGTTAAATACACCGTAAAACATACATTTTCATAAAAAAAAAAATTGTCCTCAAATTTTATGATTAAACGGTAACTTCATGCGTAAGAGCCTAATAATTTATAGTTAGGATATAATAATTGTTGTAATGATCAATTATAACAATTATATCGCTATAGACTTGGGTAACATTGATATGCTTTTCTTTTTATTTGTATGTGTACCAGCACTCAACTAATCACAATCCGCTACTCGCATTAGTCTCTTTCGCTAAAAATCGCTCTCGTGGCCACCCTACCCCCCCCCCCCACGAGCAAGTCGACGGGACATTATGTCCTGGAAATTTATCGCCACAGGTACAACCCCTTCCTAGCAGGTCAACCTAATTGTTCGCGCTAAAGGTTAATGACGCCCTGACTGTCAGCGACATAATGGCGATATCCTATTGTTCATTGGCCCAGACTAATCGATATTATCAATAGCTAGGTAGCTATCAGCCTCAATTAATATTAACTGACCTGAGTGAACTGTGTTGCTAACGGAAATTGTTAACATAGTGACGTCACAAGAGTGGTTCTTTGCAAGTTGTAATAAATTACGGCTTTGAAATCATATACCTACATAAATTGGAAACAGCAACGTCCTGAAAGACTATTAAAAAGTATGTTCAAGAATAATAAAAATCAGATTACCACAAATAAAAGTGAAGTTTGATTAGTTTTGCGATAAGTGAAATTAAAAAGTGGATGAGAGGTCTCGATGTTTAATTAAAAATTAACAGCTACAGAATTTGGCACCTACCAAGTTTCTGTTTTAGAACTCCTCTTCTGAATTTTGTTTTTCTTTTCGCATAATACAGATATTCACAAATAATCATTATTTCCTAATAAATTATTTTAATAATGATAAACAAAATAAAAAAAATAATTAATGCCAGTAGTAAAAAAATATAATATATACCATTAGAGTTGTATCTTAATAGATAACTTGAAATCTGTATTAGGTATGGTATATATTGATACAAAAAACGCAATTTACTATAAAATATTATCTCATTTCAGGTTTTATAGGAATAGCATTAGACTTACAGCTGTAAACGTGTGTAACTTACGCATGTTTTCTAAAACCGACAGATATCTATCGGTATCTGTTTTTGTAAAACTGTCGATTTGCTCAATAAACAACACATTTTGATTTGAATATGTAACCGATACTGGTCAGTCGAACCGATCGGTTACTGCTAACTGGCAACAGACGGTTTTCTTCATACAAATTCCGATATGAATATAATAGGATCAATTCGAACGACTGGGGGGGAGACTGGCTTATCTGCGGCTACCAAGGGAGATTCCAGGATGTTGGTACCAGATTGGCACCAAGTTAACACCAGGATAGTGAAACCAAGCGGACACCATGATGCTGGCATCAGTCTTCCGCCAGGATGCTGCTACGAGGATTCTGTACAAGGCTTAAACCAGGATGCTGCTACCAGGTTAGTACCAGCGTGCTGTCACCAGGACGCTGACACCAGAATTCTGGTACCAAGCTGACACCAGAATGCTGGCACCTGGCAGATACCAGGATTCTGGTTACAGTCTATCCTAGAATGCTGCCACAAAGAAAGGCCAACTCCCGGATTCTGGTACCCCAAGCAGACGCCATGATACATGGGTGAATGCTGGAACTCCCACCACCTCTTGGTGATAACAGGCTAGAACCTAGAGCCAATTTACTTGAAAATCGTGTGATATTAAACAAAATTATCGATGGCTAAAAGAGATTAGGTACCATACTGAAATAGACTCGCCGTTATTTAAAAAATCGTTTAAATTTTCAAAACTACATATTATTAATAATTGCTACTAAGTTTTTGATTCAAAAACCACGTGAGTTTTATTTGCCTCAATAATACATCATACATCCCAACCCCCTCTCTCCCCTTTGATCTATGTATGGTTTGTCCCCCACCCGCAATATATTATTTGAAGTTCCCCTGTAAAGCATAACTATGAAAATTTTGAATTATTTTACTAGACCGGTAGTTTGGCGAAACCGTTACCGATTGGTATTCGTCGCTACGTTCTAACGGGCCTAAATTGGGTCTAAAACTTGCCCGAGTGGACGTAGAGGTACGTCTTTCGATTATGATACGCAATGCAATATAAAATTGGTTTAAATTTATATATGAGAATTCGTAATTCGAAAAGAGTAAATATCTAAATAAAATATATAAATGTACGCCTAAAATGGAGCCAAGACAACTTAAAGCCGCATTCGCTTGCCTACTCCACTTGACAATGGATGAATTAAGCGACATTAATTAAACCCCAGAGATCATGATATATATAAAATCGAAGACTATCGCGGTTGTTTGACATTATAAATAGGATAGAAAACGAATTTACCGCGTGAAATTTGTAGGACCCGACGTTTCGGTGACGTTGCAGCCGCCGTTGTCTAGGGTAGACTACCCTAGACAACGGCGGCTGCAACGTCACCGAAACGTCGGGTCCTACAAATTTCACGCGGTAAATTCGTTTTCTATCCTATTTATATCATGATATATTTTTTCGTAACGGTTTCTCACAGTGTCTTAATTTATTGGGAGAACCTTCCGCTAGCCTATTTATTTATTTATTATCTCGTGGATACGTTTCTCGGAGCCCACTTTATGTTCGCACTTCGAAGGACTGTTCTGGGTAACGCGAGATCAAATTAATTTCGTCAATAGTTTTCGGTAAAAATGTATCATAACATTTAGTCCGTATAAAAATATACATGTCATTACACAACAGTTTTAAAATCATTTTGAAACCTTAGGTCAAAATAAAAGGTATGTAAAAAAATATTTACAAATATGTACTTTTACAAAAAAGCTCTTTCGAACTTTGTCTTAATATAATATTGTACTCAACGGTCAAAGAAAAGTTTTTTCGTGGAATAATAGTTTGTTCAGAAGAAAGGCTTTTAAGCGTACCCTAAATAAATTATCCCTGGTTCAAGTCTGTTCAAAATAGGTTGTGTCCCCCCAAGACTTACCCGACGAGCTGACAACCCCCCCCCCCCCGCCCCAAAGTAGCAAATTTTAGTATTTTAAGTTTCTTTTGTATTCAAATTAGCAAATTTTAGTACTAGCAAAAGTACTACATTTTAGTATTTTATAGTATTTCCGTGGTATTAAAATGGTATTTTTTCAAACATGGTGTAGTAGGTATTTTATTAAATACTGCGGTATTTTTAAAAAATGCGTCGCTTTTATACGAGATATTCACTCCAAAACCACATCGTAATATCTGTCCAAGAAGGCATCTGTGTACCGAATTCCAATCGAACTACAATCTTCTCAACTCTTGCCACGACCAAATGATGCCTGCAGCAAGTAGATTTATATGCTATCGTGGGGGAATACACAAACACACATACATACACGTGGAATCTGCTACGTACCCCAGTATGTGGAAGATTTCTAGGGTCGCACCCGTTCATAAAAGTGGCAACAAGGGCAAAGTGGATAATTACAGGCCTATAGCGGTGTTATCCGTCTTCCCTAAACTATTTGAGACAATACTCCACCGGGATATTTACACCCAAGTGTGTGGAAGGCTGTTGGACGCCCAGCACGGGTTTCGCCCCAATCGGTCCACCACCACCAACCATTCCGTCTTTACTTATTATGTGGCAAATGAACTGGACACTAAACCAGGAAGCCAGGTAGATGTGGTGTATCTGGATTTCAAAAAGGCTTTCGACAGAGTGGACAATGATGTCTTACTCAAAGTAGGTACTAGCTGCTACAGGTTTCTCGAGTAATCTGCTGAGTTTTTTTGCTGATTACTTGAGAGATAGGCAGCAGTATGTGAAACTTGGACTTTTTGATTCTAAGGTGTACCACACCTGTTCTGGCGTGAGTCAGGGATCAAACCTCGGCCCTTTGCTGTTCAATCTCTTTGTTAACGATCTAAGTAAAGTAATCGTGTCAGCAAAATGTTTAATGTTTGCCGACGATATAAAATTGTACATGTCCACTGGAACTGCTGAGGCCTGCAAGCTTTTCCAGCGTGATATTGATGCCGTCTGGGCTTGGAGCCAGAATAAAAATCTCTCATTCAATATATCCAAATGTTCAGTGATGACATATACTAGATCGACCGCACCTCTGATTTATGATTACTCCATCACTGATGAGGTGCTAACTAGGGTCGAGAAGGTAAAGGATCTAGGAGTTCTCTTTGATTCCCAGTTTACGTTCAAGGAGCACATTGCTAATTTGTCTAAGTCCTCTTTTAAGCTACTAGGGTTTGTTATTCGCAACCTAAAGCATTTTCACAATGTACGGGTTATGCATACATTGTATAATTCAATTGTGAGAAGCAGATTGGAAACGAATGCAGTTATATGGAATCCACATCAGGATCTTTATATCACTATGTTGGAAAAAATTCAAAAATGTTTCTTACGATTTATATATTTTAAGCATGGTACGGATATTATCCGTACTTATACCCCACTAGTTTCCTACTAGGCATGGTGGGCTATAACTCTCTTAAGTTGCGTAGAGAAATGCTCGCCATGGCCTACGTTTTCAAGCTGATTAGGGGAAGAGTTGATAATCCTAACATGCTAGCGAAGGTTTGTCTCTTTGTCCCGGACAATTATAATCGTGCTCGCATTCATAATCTATTTGCGGAGCCGTCCTCGCGCACCAACCTAAGTCGATGGAGTCTGCTTACACGAGCTTTGCGGCACATAAATGCGCTATGTTCGACAGCGCCAGACTTTGATATTTTTACAGCGAGCCCGCATCTCTTCAAGGTGTGCGCATTGCGCTACTTGTTTATGGCAGAATAATATAAACTGTTTTCACTCTTATGTACTGTAAGTTTGTAAGTTTGTAAGTTTTCTATTCTTAATGCCGGTATTTGTATTTAACGCTTATTTAAACATGTTATGTATGTACTTGTAAGAATTCTATTAATTTTTTTTTATATTTATGTGTATATTTCATATCAACGGATTGGTATAAACTGTAATGTTGATTTGTTATGAAAATAAATAAATAAATAAATAAATAGACTCACAGACAGACTTTAGTCTGGAAATGGTTCTGGTTCTAATCGTCTCAGGGGGTGTCAAAATGAATATTTCCGTCTCCATCAAGATTGTTGTTTTTGCGTGTTCAAAATACTTTCCCTAGTGCCGAAAAATTAACTTCGAT
Source organism: Micropterix aruncella (assembly GCA_944548615.1). Taxonomy (NCBI): domain Eukaryota; kingdom Metazoa; phylum Arthropoda; class Insecta; order Lepidoptera; family Micropterigidae; genus Micropterix; species Micropterix aruncella. Next base: position 15,295,586 of record OX155954.1, on the reverse strand, counting down.
AACTCTCAAAAGTAGTGCTTGGCGGAAGTATATTTAGGTACTTGAACAATTGTACACATTGCTCTTTTCTGGAATTAGTAATCCGATTCTGAACAGGAGCGCGATCCCAGAATTCCAAGCCATACATCAGCAGCCAATGCACATATGCGAAGTAACACGTATGCAAAGACACACTATTCAGAAGTGTTTGTAATCGTATATGGTACAACGTATAACTGGCACGTCCAACTATCGCATAGTGCATTAATATGGGTGTTCCATCTGAGGCCGCTGTCCACTACGAAATCCAGACATGAAATGATTAAATCGTAATAATCAGTTTGTATATTAATAATATAAAATATAATTTAGGGGTCTAATGTTGCTGATTCAACTATCTGTATTGAAGGAAAAAAAAATATTTTCGCTTACACAACATTTGAAATCATAACTATTCTTTATTTTAAACTAGCTGACCCGTGCCCACTTCGTTGGGCGGCAAAAATTTTTACTTGTGATGAAATTATGAGTGTGGTTCGGTTAGTACTGAGTGCTATGATTTATTTTCTGACTGCCAAAAGAAGGGTTATATTTTTACTGCATATGTATGTATGTATTTGCATGCCAATTTGAATATATTACCGTTATTTGTGAGTGTCTTCTTGTGAATGTCTTATATGTGAGTGTCTTATCTCTTTAACCATTTATGCAGTAAACGGGAAATTATATGCAGTAAAAGGGAAAAGTCTTTTGTCACTTGAGACGATAAACTTACTTATTTTGATATGAATTTATAATTGTTGATAATATGACCAATAAACATAACCTAACGATTTAAATTATTTTTGAAATATAAAAAACTACTTTTTGTGACTTAAATACAAAATTTAGACATGATTTCCCTTACTTTTTTGTAGGCATCACTAAGCTCTACAACTTTTCTCTAGAACTCAATCATATATCTCTCATCGTTAAAGTAGCGTTCGTAAGAAACCTTTTCATTCGACTGTTTTTCTCCGAATTACTTTGTAAATCCAACGACCACGAAAAAGTCCTTTCATTTTTCGGATTAATATATAGCCATATGACACTCACAAATAACGTGGCTTTTTATTCGTAAAAGAATTTTCTAAATCGGTTCAGTAGATCCAGAGATCACTTCCTACAACGTCACAAACTTTACCTCTTTATAATATTAGTATAGAAGTATAGATTACGACACGGTCGCGGTTCCATACCAATGTCGTATTATCTTTATATAATATATATTTAACTAATTATTCAGTAAAAGGTAAAAGTCTTTTGTTTTAAACACTTGAGACAATACATTTACTTATTTTGATAAGAATTCTTAATTGTTGATAATATGACCAATAAACATGACCTAACGATTTAAATTATTTCTTTAATATAAAAAAAATATATTAAAAAATCACCATAATATCGCGCACTTGGTTGGTTATCGTCATAACTATTCAAATATTTGTCCAAATGATGTACTGTAAAAGACAAAATTTATCTACTTTAGATACCAGATGTGATAAAAGTATTTATTTTGATATAATAATCAATTTATTACTACCAAATGTGCGTTAGAAATAATTTGTATTTTTTTATTGTATTAATGGTTCACTATTTTGGCGATAATGGCTTACACATAAAATATAGATATATGCTGTCGCTGGCTTTTTTGTAGGACTATTTAAGATAAACATTTCCATTGTATATTATATACGTGTAACTCCAACGGTTTTGCGGCGCACGCCAGAATAGCTCGCAGATGGCAGATTTTTTTCCTACTTCTTCTTCTTCTTCATCATCAGCGCGCATTCGCCCACCGCTAGGCATACGCCTCTCCAATCACTCTCCATCCGGATCGGTTAGTTTGGTTTAGCAGCCTGATCGTACCCAGAGATTCTTAGCATCCCCTTCCCCGCCGTTACGGTAACCGCTGCCGTGGCTCGGGCTAGTGGGGCTGCTGGGGACTGGGGGCCGTGGTAAGGTTGTACTGTTCATCATCATGATTGGAGGTATTTAGCCCGATACCCGCCACGTCGGACACACGTCTTGGCGAGCTCCACACTTTCAGGAAAATATTTCCATTTCCTAGGCTTGTGGCAACATGGTCGGGTTACTTAACCACCGAATTGCACTATATTTTCTAACTTTATTATTTAATTATTATTTATTGTTGAGAAAATTTTCAAAATATATGTTGACGCTTAGAATTTAAATTTCGAATATCAATTTCTTAGATTTTTTTCCTACTTACTTGACAGTTATCGTTATATTTTAGATAATTCACATTATATCTTTATAAATTATATATAGTCTATGTGTTATTCTGATGTGTAAGCTATATTATTGTAAAGTTTCATCAAAATCCATTCAGTAGTTTTTGCGTGAAAGAGTAACAAACATCCATACATTCTTACAAACTTTCGCGTTTATAATATTAGTAGGATAAAGGATGGAGCCTTGAACGGTTAGTAAATAAAACGTAAGTAATTAAAAATATATATATTAATTGTAATAAATCAATTATGACGGGTAATGGCACTTAGAAGAAGCAAAGTAGTATAATTAATTTATTTTATTGTGTCTCAAGGTTTTCATAATAGTCGTATATTTTTATCCATTTTTATCATTTATTTCGCATTGTGTAGAAGTACGTTAAAATGGCTTTACGTGGTAAAAACGCTTATATTACTGGCGCAGTGTCCGGGATTGGGTACGCTACGGCGAAAGATCTCATAATGTATTTTTTTTAAATGGTCAATTTATTTGTATTTTTTTTCGTTACGTTTAATATTTCGACGGGTTTCAGGATTTAATCCTCATTGATTGCAATGAAGATTTGGGGTATTATCAAGTAAAATTTTTATCAGCTGAATATCCGAGGTCTAGAGTGTATTTCCGAAAAGTGGACGTCACAGATGAAGACGAAGTGAAAGCGTCTTTCGATTACGCTAAGGAAAAGATGAAAGAAATCGATATAGTTGTTAACGCAGCTGGAATGTTCAATAACAATAAATGGAAAGAAATGATAGATGTTAATTTGAAAGGTGTGGCTAATTGTACGATGAACGGCTTGGGAATAATGTCAACCGAAAATGGAGGTAGAGGAGGTATTGTTGTTAATATAAGCTCGGTAGCTGGTGTTTATCCTCTACCTATTTCGCCTATGTACACTGCTTCAAAATATGGAGTAATAGGATTAACGCGTTGTTATGGCGTAAGTTTAAAATATAATAACATTATTCACTAGAGACATTATTGAAATAATTTTATGTTGAATTTAGAGCCCATTTTATTACAAAAAGACTACAGTAAAAGTAGTCGCCGTCTGCCCGACTGCCGTGGATTCACCAATGACAGTAAATCGAGTTAAAAATACTTGCAGGGAATTTGTGAATCGTGATGAAGCAGTAGATGCTTTCAAAAGGTTCGATTTAATTAGGTTAGTACCTAAAACATTTTTTTTTGATGTATTTTAAATTTATTTGATTTATTTATTTAATTAATTTAACAATTCATTTACAATGCATAGGTCTCACAAACAATCATATCAATAAAAAAATATATTATTAAAATTAAAATTAAAATTGAACACGGCCGATATGAGCATTAGCAGGTATGTACTGCTGCTGCCCAACTGAGTGCCAGGACTTGTTCCAGGGCAGCGAGCTCTCTAGTTTTTAGTTCATATATATTCGGCGATTTGAACAAAAAAAAAAAAGGAAAGGAAATATATATGTTACCGTTATCATTACAAATTATAACTAATAATCACTAAATAATGATCACAATAGGAAATATTTAAAATAAAACACAGAAAAAAATAACCGTGGTAATAAAATAAAATAAATTGTCAAATAATATCAAACAATAGTCACCAAAATTAATGAATAAATAATAGTAATAAAAAAAGTCAGCGAAAATAATAATAAGAATTGTCAAGGATAGGATTTAATGATGGAAACTGTCTCGGTATATTAATTTGTGAATATTTTTCCAGGTGTCATAACCGGGTGGCAATGCTTACTAATATAAATAAATTTAATCACTAATTAAAAGTTCTCATTTCCAGGGCAGAAGAAGTGTCGAAAGCTATTTTGAACGTCATACAAGATGGCACAAATGGATCCATCTGGGAAGTTTGGGACGATAAACCGAAGCAATGTGTATTTCCAGATTCTTTTATCACTTCCACCATCTCGTAACTTTAAAGTATAACCTAAATACTAATAATAATAATAACAAATAATATTCACGAAATATGTAATTCTGTCTATAATATTGTTGAAATATTATTATAATAAAATTTATGTTTGGTTTTGAAATCTCTTCGAATATTTCAACTGTTTTGGGTTCATGTATGTATCTTTTCCATTTTTGATTCCCCCATAACTTCTAAACGCTCACACCGATTTAAAAATATGTGGTATTGTTAGAATAGTTAAGTCATCCCGTGTGTCATAGGGTACCTAAACTGCTCAAATGTCAAATAAATGTATCAAATTAGGCTAAATATATCATGGTAGTATCAAATGAAAAGTCTAATGGAGTACATTTCCGAAATATATATGTATCAATACGGATAAATACAAAAATATTTCATAAAAAACCTTTTTATTAATTGGGCACCAAAGGCAACCGACTAAAGTGCGGCGGCAGCGCAGCGGCGCGCGATCGTCTCCAGATACATGCCGCAGAAAATTAGGGCGAAGTTTATTCTCTTACAAAACGGGATTTTCAGCGAGAACCTTTTTTTGAATAATTCTAAATGCATTTCGAAAAAGTCTAAATGTTCGCTTTTTGTAAGGTCAGTCAGTGGCTTTTTTTAATTTTAAAATTATTTTTCTTGTTAGATATATCGATCGACAGTGAAAGCCGCATTGACATCCGCTCAACAATTTTTAAGTTTATTGCGATCAAACAGATAAACAAAGAGCCAGACAATTTTAGGCGCTAAATACACCGTTAAACATAAATTGCCCTAGGAAGCTCTTGGTCCTAAAATTTTATGATTTAACCGTAGCTTCATAGGTAATGGCCTAATAAATTATAGTTAGGATATAATAATTGTTGTAAATATAAATTCTAACAATTTCAGTGCAATAGAATTGTACAACATTGATAAGATTTTTCTCTTCACACGACTGCCCAACAAAAAAAGGAGTGTAATATGTTCATCGTTCATGTATGTATGTTTTCCGTTTCTTTATTCCACTATAACTTTTAAACGCTCGAGCCAATTTAGAAGTATGTAGTATTGTTAGAACTGTTATGTCATTCTGAGAGTCACATGGTATTTTAGCCGTCAAAACATTAAGTAAATAGCTGCCTAAATGTCCAAATCTCTGATATCGTGTTTAGTGTCAAATGAAAGGTCTGATTAAGTAGGTACATTCCGAAAATATATATTTATCTATATATGGATAAATACATAAACCATAAATATGTCACAAAAATAGAGTAATTCACTTTTTGTAACGACTATCGTGTTATAAATAGGATAGAAACGAGTTTACCGCGCGAAATTTGTAGCACCCGACGTTTCGGTGACTTTGCAGCCGCCGTTGTCCAGGGTAGACTGTCACAGTTCTCGTGCCCCCCCCCCTCCCCTCCTCCTCCTCCCGAGCAGTTCGACGGGACAAATTTATCGCCACAGATAGGATTTCTTATGTTACGTTGCCAGCGCCCGGAATTTTATTTTCTTCGAAGGAAACCCCTTCCTAGCAAGTCACCCTAATTGTTCGCGCTAAAGGTTAATGACGCCCCGACTTTCAGTGACATAATGGTGATATCCTATTATTCATTGGTCCAGACTAATCGATATTATATTATTAATAGCTTAATAGCTGCCAGCCTCAATTATTAACTGACCTGAGTGAACTGTGTTGCCAACGAATATTGTAAACAAGTGACGTCACAAGAGTGGATCTTTGCAAGTTGTTAAAAATACGCAACTTTGAAGTCATATACCTACATCAGTAGGAAACGGCAATGTCCTGAAAGACTATTTAAAACTATGTTAAAGAAGAATAGAAATCATATTAAAACAAATAAAAGTGAAGTTTGATTAATTTTGCGATTCGTGAAATTCAAATGTCAATGAGAAGATGGTCTTGAAGTTTAATCAAAAATGAACAGATGATGCCACCCACTAAATTTCTGTTTTAAAACTTTCCTTAAAAATGTTTATTTTTATTTTTGCATACTTATTGTAATAATACGTACATAATATTGATAACCTAATAAATTATTATAATAATGATAGACATAATAATAAATTTATTAAATGTCAGTATTTAAATAAATTTGAATGCAAACCGTTGTATCTTCAGAGTCATAGTTGTCTTCATAGATAACTTGAAATCTGTAATAGGTATATATTGCTATTAGAGACGCAATTTCTATAAAAGTCATATTCACACTCATAGCAGGTTTTATAGAAATAGTGTAAGACTTACAACTGCGAAGTGTGTAATTTAGGCACGTTTTCTAAAACCGACAGATACCTACCGGTATCTGTTTTCGTAAAACTGTCGATTTGTTCAAACATTAATACATTTTTGGTTTGAATATGTAACCGGTACCAGTCGACCCAACTGACCGGTTACGGCTTACCGGCAACAGTTGGACTTTTCTTACATATTCCAATGTGAATATAGAGGACCTATTCGGGCGACTACTTGGGGGGGGGGGGGGGGGGGGCACCGGGTTATCCGAGGGTATTAAGGGAGATTCCATGATGTTAGTACCAGGTTAACACCAAGTTAGGACCAGGATAGTGGAACCAATTCTGGCATTAGTATGCTACCAGGATGCTGCTTCTAGTATTCTGGTACTAGGCTGACACCAGGATGCTGGTATCTGGCAGATAACAGGATTCTGGTAACAGCCTACCTTAGAATGCTGACACACAGATTGCTGGCACAAAGAAAGGCTAGCTCCCAAATGTCGGTACTCCAAGCAGCCACCATGATACATCGTTTAAATTTTCAAAAGTATATATTAATAATAATTATTTACTAGCACGTTTTCGATTGAAAACCACGTGGATTTTATTTGCCTCAATAATACATCGTACATCCCAACCCCCCCTCCCCAATTTGACTTTTAATGTATGGTTTTCTCCCACCCGCAATATACGAGTATTATTTGAACATCCCCTGTAAAACATAACTTATGTCATACTATGAAAATCTTGAATTGATTTAGTAGACCGAAAATTTTGCGAAGCCGTTACTGATTGGTATTCGTTGCTATTTTCTAACCGGCCTAAATTGGGTTTAAAACTGGCCCGAATGGAAGTAGAGGTCACTTTCTATGGTGATACGTAATACAGTATAAAATTGGTTTTATTTAATGTATGAGTATTCGTAATTCGAAAATAGTAAATATCTAAATCAAATATATGAATGTAAGCCTAAAATAGATCCAAGACAACTTAAAGCCGCATTTGCTTGCCTACTCAACTTGACAATGAATGAATTAAGTGAAATTAATTACACCCCAGAGATCATGATATATTTTGTTCGTAACGGTTTCTCACAATGCCTTGATTTATTGGGAGAACCTTTCGTGCTAGCCTATTTATTATCTCGTGGAGACGTTTCTCGGAGCCTACTTTATGTTCGCACTCCAAAGGACTGTTCTGAGTAACGCGAGATCAAATTTATTTCGTCAATTGTTTTCTGTGAGGAATTATATTATCATATCATTTATTTCGTATAAAAATACACATGTCATTACTCAAGAGTTTTAAAATCAGTTTTGAAATCTAAGTGGTTAGGAGTGGTTTAGGCGCAGCAAACGATTTCGGGATCGTGTCGCATATTCATGGCTGATACCATTTGTATCGAGTAGCGAATGGTTTCGTGCAGCTTGGGCTATAAGATTCATTGTGTTTCTATTCAGCTCCTATTCAGTAGCCTTCTCTAGTGAGGGACTGCCCCGTGAAGGGCTCACGCATCCCAGGCCTCGTAGCTGGTGAATCAGTTTCCCCTGGGGGAAGGCCTTCCGGCGCTACTGGACGGTTTGCGCACCGGTCGGCTTCGGCAAATCGGTTGTGCACTTTGACTAATTACTGAAGGAGTGTTGAAGCTATGGAAATATACTGTCTCCTAAGCAGCGGGGGTGGATGTTGACTTATTGCCATGCCACCCTTGAAACGACCTATCGACCACCCGAATTCGAGCGGTATGACGGACAAAGGACGCTCAGGTCCGCGATAAATCCATATTGAATAACGCTATAATACAACAGGTAGAGGCCGCGCAAGCGACTCCGGTCCCGTAAGCATTTGGGAGGACGAAGGTGTCCTGAAGGCCAATTCCAGACGGAGATATCCTGCCAAAACTAATAGCCAGGGGGCGAGGTGGCCTGCTGGTTTACGTTCCTAGTACCTCGCCGTAACGTGTTGAACTCTGGCGGGTTCGTGTCTTTGCTGACCGGTAGGTTTGTATCATCCTAAATTTTTTTATGCTCACTAATGTTAAACCTATGATCACTATCGTTAAACCTTCCTTAGGTGACGGGTTCGCCTTTTGTAGTTGACATCGTTGTATCGAAGGCACTCAATCACAAGCCTCTTTCTAATATACGGGCTCTTTTCAGGATATATATCGACGGCACTGTATAAAATCGATTACTCTTAGAAGTAGGGCTTTGCGAAAGTATCTTTAGACACTTGAACAATTGTACAGATTGCTCTTTTCTGCCGTACGAGAACCCGATTCCGAACAGCAGCGCGACCCCAGAGTTCCACGCCATACATCAGCAGCGAATCTAGAAGTGTTTGTACTCGTATACGGTACAAAGTATAACTGGCACGTCCCAACCTATCGCATAATGCATTAATATCGGTGTTCCATCTGAGGCCGCTGTCCACGACGAAACCCAAACATGAAATCATTAAAATGTAATAATCAGTTTGTATAGTAATGACATACATATAATTTAGGGGTTCAATATTGCTTCTTACACTTCGGAATCAACAAACTGTATTCAATGAAAACATAAAATTTTCGCTTACATTTTCGCTTACACAACATTTGAAATTAAACTATTCTGTATATTTGAGTAAATGATGGAGCCCTGAACGGAAAGTAAATGAAACTTAATTAATTAAAAAAATACATTTTAATTGTAAGAAATCAATTATGACGGGTAATGGCACTTAAAAGAAGCAAAGTAGAATAATTAATTAATTTGATTGTCTCAAGGTTTTTACAATACTCGTATATTTTTATCCATTTCAATCACTTATTTCGCATTGTGTAGAAGTACGTTACAATGGCTCTACGTGGTAAAAACGCTTATATTACTGGCGCAGTGTCCGGAATTGGATACGCTACGGCGAAAGATCTTCTTAATGAAGGAATTAGTGTAACTATTTTAATATGCTAACTTTAATTGTAATTGTTATTCGTTACGTTTAATAATTCGTCGGATTTCAGGAATTAATCATCATTGATTGCAATGAAGATTTGGGGTATTATCGATTAAAATATTTATCAGCTGAATATCCGAGGTCTAGAGTGTATTTCCGAAAAGTGGACGTCACAGATGAAGACGAAGTGAAAGCGTCTTTCGATTACGCTAAGGAAAAGATGAAAGTAATCGATATAGTTGTTAACGCAGCTGGAATGTTCAATAACAATAAATGGAAAGAAATGATAGATGTTAATTTGAAAGGTGTGGCTAATTGTACAATGAACGGGTTGAGAGAAATGTCAATCGAAAATGGAGGTAGAGGAGGTATTATTGTTAATATGGGCTCCATAGGTGGTGTTTATCCATTGCCTTTTTCGCCTATGTACACTGCTTCAAAATATGGAGTAATAGGATTAACGCGTTGTCATGGCGTAAGTTCAAAATATACTAACATTATTCACTAGTGGCATTATATATTTTATTTCATGTCGAATTTAGAGCCCATTTTACTACAAAAAGACTACAGTGAAGGTAGTTGCCGTCTGCCCGACTGCCGTAGATTCTCCAATGATTGCAAACCGAGTTGAAAATACTTGCTGTGAATTTGTGAATCGTGATGAAGCTGTAGCTGGTTTCAAAGGATATGATTTAATTAGGTTAGTATAACAATGCTTACGAATATAAATTAATTACAATCACTGATTAAAAATTCTTATTTCCAGACCAGAAGAAGTGTCGAAAGCTATTTTGAACGTCATACAAGATGGAACAAATGGATCCATCTGGGAAGTTTGGGACGATAAACCAAAGCAATGTGTATTTCCAGATTCTTTGATCACTTCCACCATCTCGGAGCTTTAAAGTAAAACATAAAAAATAATAAAACGTATAATATTTACCAAATATGTAATTCTATCTCTAATATTTTTTAAATATTTTTATAATAAAACATACGTTTGAATTTGAAGTCTTTTGAGATATTTCAGAAATGACAATAGAGCGACTCTATTACGATAAAATATCAACACGACCAAAATATTTGTTACCCCAAATAATTTGTATGAATAGATAAAAATTCTTATCACCGGTCAGTATCATTTTGTTTTGACAAAAGTGAAGATCGTTTCTACGCGCGTAAGACAGGTTTACTAGTATATCAAAATGTCTCTAGCAGGAAGAAACGCTTTCGTTACTGGATCTGCTTCTGGAATAGGATTTCAAACTGCAATTGACTTTTTAAAACAAGGCGTCAAGGTAATGCTATTTTATGTATTTTCATAAAATCATTTTTGTATATTTTATAAAAAAGGATGCCATTTCAATATATGAAACTGGTTTTCTATTAGAAACTCTATGTTGCTATATGAAAAAGCAATAGTATACAAGTGCATTATTCGTCATTATATAATTAATTCTAATGTCAAGGTGAAATAACCCGCCAATCTGATATAAATAAATTGGTTATTCGCGTTTTAATTAGGATTACATATTGGTTCTATCACTTACAATAGAAATATTGTTCCCATCGGTTTGTAAATCGTTTCCAATATGGTTCTGGCAGGAAAAAACGCTTTTATAACTGAAGCGGCTTCAGGGATAGGTTATCAAACAGCTTTACAATTTTTAAAAGAAGGAGTCATTCGCAGATTTTAGGATTTTTAATATTTATTACATCTTCGTTAATATTTTTTTTAGAAAATCTTACTGATTGATCTGAATGAAGAATCTGGTTTAGAAAAACTCTCCTTTCTAAAAAATAAATTCCCCAATTCTGAAGTATACTTCAAAAAGGTCGACGTCACAAATGAAAATGAAATAATGGCGGCGTTTGAATTTGCGAAAGAAAAAATGGGAAACATTGATATTCTGGTAAATGCTGCTGGCGTCTATGAAGGGTATGCAAATTGGAAGAGAATGGTTGATATTAATATGGTAAGATAATTGATAAATTGACATATTCTTTTGCTAGACAATATGAGGCCACCAGAACCAGACCCAAATGCAAAAATCATTTTTGTGGATATGGGTAACCTGTGACACTGTGGTCTTATTATAATGCTTATAAAATTACAAGGACAAAACTATGTATATAGCGCCATCTGTGAATTCTTTAATACAACGATTTTGGGTCACTTTGGATTTGTAAATAATGATTTTTATATGGATTTTTGCATTAATTTTAAAATCACCAAAATGTCACTTGGGCCACTCTGGTTTTGGTGGTCTCATATAGTGATTTAGTTCCTGTTTCTGATTTGCTTTTGCTATTTTGTTTTGTTTCTTTTTTAAACATATGAATACATATATTTTTGATTTGTAGATAGGGGTTATCAGTTGTACTCAATCAGGTTTAACTGCAATGTCAACGACAAATGGTGGAAGAGGAGGAACTATAGTGAATATCTCTTCTATAGGTGGTCTGTATCCATCTGTCATGAACCCTGTGTATGCTGCTACTAAATATGCTGTTGTGGGTTTGTCCAGGAGTTACGGAGTAAGTTTCTATTTATTAAATATATAGTTCCACAAACTTATTATGATCATGATGAATTATTTTGATTCCAGAACCAATTTTACTACGAAAAAACTGGTGTTCGCGTCACAGTAATTTGTCCTCGATCAGTTAACACCCCAATGATGGATAGTGTTAAAACCAGAGGTGGACTTTTTATTGAGCAGGGTGATTTAGAAAAGAACATCTATGGATACAAGCCGATCAGGTAGTCATTAATTTTCGAGCATAGTTCGAAGGGTCTAATTTTTTTAAATATTACTTTTAATTCCAGAGCTGAAGTCGTTTCAGAAACAATCGTCGAGGCCATTCTTGATAAAGGAACCGGGACAGTATGGGAGATAATTGGCGAAAAAGGCAAAAAACTTGAGATATCAAATCTGACAATACATGATATTAGCTGTGTAGCACCAAAAGCAGACTAAACTACCTATCATGTCTGCCATTTTGAGAAAGTAAAAAAAAACAATGGAACAGACTAATAATTTGCGAATAAATATGAAATAATCACGGTACTGAAAAACGAACCTTGTTACTATGCTGTCAGCATATTATTATTAATGATACGTCTGGATATATATGAAATCTCTTTTACTTGTGTATAAAATTATTATGTTACAAAAAATAACACAATATCAGAACGTTTTTGTCAAAACAAAATATTATATAGGCCACAGTAGATATATGTATTTGGTATTAATCAATTGTCAAAATGGAAACAATACAATTTTAAATACGTATAATGATTAAATAAGGTGGGATATTACGATATATTTACCGGTATATCGACGAAAACCTAAACATAGGCGCTTTGAAAATGTGATCCTATTTGTCAAAGGGAAATGTGACGTCCGTCAAGGTTGTAATACTTTGATCATCGTACGCGAGGTAGGCGTAAAAAGAAAAAAAGGTGCGAATATCCTACTAAAACAAGTAGCTTATTAAATTAAAGGTAGTGCATATTTTATATTAGATAATTTATCGAGCGTTAAAAACTCTAGTAACAATGCAATTTACAATTTCTGGAACTCTACATTAACCGAAACAATTTGTATTGGGATGTTCCTGGACTGGAAAAAATGGCTTAACTCAAGGGTTAGAAAAGGCCAAACAGGTCTTTAGGTTCTTTTAACTTTCTGTATTTCTACTGGGAATTCCTTTATATTACACTGGAGTAACGTGGTTATTTTTTTTCTGGGATATAATGAATAGTGACAAAGATACGCGCGTAAAGCAAGAAAACACAATAACACGGTAGTATTTGTAAAACTATGGTCGCAGTTACGACAAGGCAAGTGAAAAAAATAATAAATCCGATAGAAGAAACCGTAAGCGATGTGCAGGGGGAGAGGGCCGGGATGGGTTAGTGGGAGGTTTGACGATTTATCATTTTCCTCGCCATCCAGTTAGGATCGTCTTACGAAAGAAATCCGCCCTGAAATTGAGCACAAAATTTCTTTGGGTCAAATAGAATACGATCTCATTTTATTTACTCCCGAGAAGCTATGGATCGCTATCAATTAATCTAAATGTTAATCATCGATGTTGTCTTTTAGTGATATTTGCATAGTGGTTTATTTCAGTGAAGATATGCCAAGTAAAACCAGAATAATATTTTGAAATTCAAAGTAAAAAATTAAATCTCTTTTGTATTTTTCTAATATAAAATAATCAACGTTTCAGTTGTAACGTGCAACCTCCATCTAAATGATAAAAACGGTAATTATATCTGATTAATCTAGAATTTACTGAGATAATTCTTAAAATTAATGAAATTTTATGAACGCATAGTAATTTATTTTCCATATCATAATAAAATGTGGCCTTGTATATGCGTATTTAAATAGATGAACATTATAGACGAATAGTAGTACGTTATTATGGCTTTTCGAGGCAAAAACGCTTACGTCACCGGCGGAGTATCTGGAATCGGATTTGCTACGGCGAAGGAATTTCTCAACGAAAACATAAACGTATTTTTTCATTTAATTTTTCCATATATATATATATATATATATATATATATATATATATATATATATATATATATATATATATATATATATATATATATATATATATATATATATATATATATATATATATATATATATATATATATATATATATATATATATATATATATATATATATATATATATATATATATATATATATATATATATATATATATATATATATATATATATATATATATATATATATATATATATATATATATATATATATATATATATATATATATATATATATATATATATATATATATATATATATATATATATATATATATATATATATATATTTATATATATATATATATATATATCTATATATCTATATATATATATATATATATATATTTATATATATATATATATATATATATATATATATATATATATATATATATATATATAAATATATATATATATATATATATATATATATATATATATATATATATATATATATATATATATATATATATATATATATATATATATATATATATATATATATATATATATATATATATATATATATATATAATTTGTCACTTTTCTACATGATTCATTGTAATAATAAGTGTGATTCATCGATGTATTTCAGAAAATAACTATCGTGGATTGCAATGAAGATTTGGGATATTACAGAGTAAAATCTCTATCCGCCGAATATCCCAAGACTAATGTGTATTTTCAAAAAGTGAACGTAGCAGATGAGGAAGAGGTAAAAGCATCATTTGCATTCGCTAAAGAAAATATGAATCATATCGATATAGTTTTGAATGCAGCAGGAATATTCAGTAGTCATAAATGGAAAGAAATGATAGATATTAATTTAAAAGGAGTAGCAAATTGTACGCTTCATGGTTTCCGAATGATGTCAATCGGAAATGGAGGGAGAGGAGGTATGATTATTAATATAAGCTCTCTGGCAGGACTTTACCCTTTGCATATTTCTCCGATATACACAGCATCAAAATTTGGAGTTATAGGAATGTCACGCTGTTATGGAGTAAGTTGACAATAAATTGTTGAGATTTTTTTGTAACCTAAGTACATCGTTTTTAATTTTATTTTTTAGAATCCATTTTATTATGATAAAACTAGAGTGAAGGTTGTTGCAGTCTGCCCGACTGCAGTGGACACACCAGTGATTGCGAACCGCATTGAAAGCAATTGCTGTGAGTTTGTGAATCGCAACGAAGCTGTTGCTGCTTTTAAAGGACTATACGACATAATTAGGTTAGTATCGCAATTAATGCTACGGTCACAAATCGTGATAAAATAACAGTTTTTATTTTCAGACCTGAGGAAGTGGCTAAATCTATTTTAAAAATCATAAAAGACGGCACAAATGGATCCGTTTGGGAGGTGTACGATGACGAACCAAGAAAATGCGTATTTCCTGATTCATATATTGATAAAGTTTATTAAATTATTTTTTTGAAAAACGGCTATAAGAATTTATATAATAAAGCTGGATTTGTAAAAAGGTTATATAACAAGAGTAAAGTTATATTAACAAATTATAATAACAAAACTAATAACATTTTTTTAAATATATCTTTAATTTTCTTTGTGATTAATAACCTTATCCAAAAAAGAACCTAAAATCCACTTCTTGATATAAGATAAATTTTAAATGTAGTATTATCTATCAAAATGTATTAATTTGATGATAAGAAATGTTTGATTAAATTAGTTCGGTGTAAATTAGGAATGTGTTTGAAAATATAATAGTTTCATTATTCGTTAAACAAATATTATTTAAATATGAAGCTTAACTGTACATGTTGAAAAAAATACTTTTTTATACAATTTTCCAGAGGATAACTTTTGTTATCCCAATGTAATTATTCTGGGCATGCTAATAATTATAATATAAAGTGCTCTCTCGAATAAATGGCAGGAATTGTACAATAAAATATAAAGCAATGGCTTAGTCATCCAAATTTATTTTGATACTTTATAATACTTTACATTTACATCAAAATAGACCCCATTTAATATGACATACTTATGCTAACGAATAATACAGTAGTCGAAAAACTTCTTATGGGCATTTTCAGATAGGTCCGTCAGCTCCTTCGACGAATTACCCTTTATTTTTTCAATAGACTGAAAACGTCTTTCACAAAATTGTAAATTTAGATTTCGGGACCAGTCACATGGGGTCATATTTCAGGAATACGGCACTTGGTCGAAGACATTCTTTGAGTTTTTGGTCGAAAATTCTCCAAACAACTTTGATGAGAAAAATTTCGAGAACGTTAAGCGAATTTTGATGTGGTTTTTTCGAATTCGTCTCTCTGTCGAATCGCCGTTCTTAGAATTGTGGCTGTTTTTTACATCAAACTTATAAACGTTTGTTTGGTCACCCTATATGGTGCGTGTCCGAAATGTAGGGCTCGAATTTTCTCGTTCGCAATCGCGAAACACACTTTAACTCGACTAACCTAGCCGACGGCTCTAAACCAACTGGTTGACAAATTGCGAGAAAACTACGCAACAATTAAATGCGTTGTTACAAACATTGATTATATATGGTTTTAGATTGCTCAACTCCATAGAACTTTTGGCAACCCTTCTGCGCCGGCGAAATGCAGGCGGCGTTGATAGCTTTGACGTTTAAATTAGTAGCATTTTATAAATAGGATAAAACGAATTTACCGCCTAAACTTTGTAGCAGCCGATGTTTCGGCGACGTTGCAGCCACCGTTGTCCAGTCTACCCTGGACAAAGGCTGCAACGTTGCCAAACATCGACTGCGAAAAATTCGTTTTATCCTATTTATAATGCCAAACAAACGCGATAGTCTCCGATTTATTTAGCCATCTATAATAACATTTATAATGAATGTTTTTTATATAAGTAATTGATTGATTATTAAAACCTAATCATTTAACCAATGATAACAATAACAAAATTTTATTATTATTGTAATCTATTGCATTTTTATATAGGCTGATTATATAGACAGATAAATTTTCATCAATTATTCTAACTGAACATCAAAGTGCGTCATTATTACGCAATGAAATCTGTATACCATATTACTAGGCGTTTATAAAATTTCATTAATTTTAAGAATTGTCTGAGTAAAACCTTTTTTATATCTGAGGTAACAAACATTAAAAAAAAGATACAACCCAATTGATACCCAACCCAACCCAAAGATACAACCTCCTCCTTTTTTTGAAATCGTTTAATAAAACAAGAGTCTATGGCATGAAAAATAGAAAGCAATTCAATCCATCCGGTAAGATAATGGGCTCTATTTTCTGAGACCGTTAAGGAGTGATAATGATTCAATACATCGATCATGGAGCTAATACATAATGCGGGGATGTTATAAGCCGATCCAATAAAAAATAGATTTTTATATATTATCTAGATTGAGGCCATAAATGTGAAGATTATAAGGCAATAGTCGCTGCGGTGTAGAAATTTTTAGATGCTCAGGATATAGAGTTTTTTAAGGGAATTTTAAGTTAAATGTAGAAAAATATATGTCAAGTATAATAGTAGAAAAAGTTGAAAACTAACATAACATTTCATATAAGTCAAGTAAAACTTACTCATTATCACTTTTATTTAAACGCCGTAATAAAGACGAAGAACGAACATCCAAGGTTACCTTACGAATCGATAAGTATTCATGTATAAATTCATGTATCGATGTCAAACAAACTGGCATATTACGTTTATGAGCATTTTAATTAGGTTGCATATCTAATCGATAATTACATCACCTGGAGCTAGTAGTAATAGAACGTCTGTGCGCGAAACTTGCGTGAAATATTTTAACATGGCTCTAGCAGGGAAGAATGCTTTTATTACCGGGGGAGCCTCTGGCATCGGTTATCATACTGCGTTAGAGTTTCTACACTGAGAGAAATAATCTTCTGAAATTGGAAGATAGATACGTCCCTTTTGACTCAGAAGGAAAATTTCCATCTAATTTAAATGGATATTTTGAACTTTTTTTTCCATCCAAAATTACCTTCCAAATATTTTCCGTCCAACTTTATCTAACTTTATCTTCCATTTCGAAAGGTTATACGTATACAAATTAATCTTCCGATTTCCTATTTCCTATCAAAATTATTTCCTTCCTCAATATCCTTCAAAAAGGAAGGTAAAATTCGGAAGGTAACTTTGCTTTCCATATTTCCTTCTGAACTGTCAAAAAGGAAGGAAAATTTGCAGAAGTAATATCCTCTAATTCCTTCTTATTTGGCAAATTACCCCCCAAAAAATCCTACCAACAAAGATGATATATTTGGATGGAATTGCATTTTCCTACCACTTTTACTTCTAATTCCTAACTAAATGGAAGGCAATTATGGAATATTTTAACATGGACCTTCTGTTTATAGGTGGATATTCCGTCCGAAGCATTTTAGGACCTTTTGTTGCGGAAGGTTAATCTTCCCAAATCCCAAAAAAACCTTCTAATATGGACGGAATGTGTAATATTCTGCCTTCTAAATACGAAGGTTAATCGCATATTTTCCTTCTAAAATTTAAAATATCCTACCGTAAGAGAAGGTGCATATAGTAGGAATAGTCTTCCATTTCAGTTGACTGTTTTAGTTTTACCTTCCAATTTATACAGAATTTCCTTCTGATACCCACCTAGTTCTGCCTTCTAAATGTGAAGGTTAATCGCATATTTTCCGTCTAAATTTTAAAATTTCCTACCGTAAGAGAAGGTGCATTTAGTAGGAATAGTCTTCCATTTCAGTTGACTGTTTTAGTTTTACCATTGATTTTATAGTGTAATAGATAACGCCATTCCATACTGCAAAGTGGAAGTCGCAATTTAATACAAAAAACGGCAGGTAGATGGCCATCGTAGTTTTCAAACTCGATTTAATGCGCTTCCATCTTCATTAAACTAATATTTGGCCGATAGATGGCGTTCAAACATATTATCGGACGCGTCCGTAAGCCGCGGCTTACGAACGTGTGCCTAGTCGTCCGCGACTGACGTCCTATAATGTGCAGCAGGGCGATTTTATATCTCCATCGCTAAAAACTCGAAACGAACTCAAACGTTACGGTTCGAAAACGATTTTAGCGAAACGAAACATAACATATCGTATCGGCCGATTTTGTAAAAAAGACACTTCGTTTCGCTAATTTTACGAGATAAAATTGGCAACATCGCATTGGTTTTCATTTGTTAAACGTCAAACTGTGGTCAAACTGTCAACTGCGCGGTGCGATGTGTTGAAACTCAAAAAGGAACGCAATTTCGCCATCGATATACGATTCCTTCGCCTATTATTTCGCCATTCCCACACGTTATCGCGAATCCCGTTATTTTGCTGTCGACATCATAATGCAACAATGCGATGTATACTATTTCGGGATTCAGTTTCGGTTCGGATAGTGACGTATTTCGATGTGAAAACGAAGTTATAAAATCGGCCGCCAGTTATAGTTCGCTAAATCAGCGCGATAGCGAAACCAATTGAGAACGCTAAAGTTACAAAATCGCCCTGCAGGCTCCATAGAAATTCATTACACAGATCGCGTGCATAAGCCACAGGCATAAGCCGCGGCTACGGACGCGTCCAATAATGTGTTTGCCCCTAAGCGTATGCCGTCAGAGATTAATATTAAAATAGAGCGCGAGCGCGCGAGTGTGAACAGTAGACACGGGTGTGAACAATGCAGCGACCGCCCGGCTAAGGCCCGCAGTCGTTCGCGAGCGCTTGTGAAGTGATATAGTTGGGAATTTGTAGAGCATTTTTATTGTTTTTAAGAAGAAAGATGGTTAAATGTGCAATCGATCATTGTAAAAATGATACTAGAAAACACACAAAACACAAATCTAGTGTCACATATCATCGATAAGCAATTTTGAATTACTTTTCAGCCAAATAAAAGTTATCCATTACGGGGGTGAAGCGAGGAGCGCGACGTAAGCGGATGAGGAACACACTGCCCCACCCTTCGTCTTGCTCGACCGCAAGTAGGGAGGGTGTTCACTAATCGAGAATCGAGATATTTTAAAAGCGAAATCGATAATCGATAATATTTTTTTATAAAAATTGACAAATCACTTTTTTTAATTATAGGTAGTAATGGTAAAAAAATCTTATGTTAATATAAGTATAGAGTATATATGGAATATGATAAATAATGCATAATAAGGCCAATAAGGGATTCCTTTTTGGACCACTCACATAGGTTTATCCAATTGCTTCAGATGGAGCGTAGATGTTTTTAGGGCGTACCTTTATATGCTGATATTATGCATGTATGAGTGTCTGAACGTAGAGAACGAACGTCTTGACGGGTTTTGACGTAAGTGTGAGGTGTCGTTGGATTCGACGTGATACGGTGGTGCGAATACGTTATATTAAAAACCGACATAAAAATAATTTAAATTTAAATTTAAATAATATTATTATTATTAACTTAGAAACTTACCTTACTTTTAGGTTTCCAAAAGACAAAACAAATATGATGAAGTAGATTGATGCTGTAAAGAAGACCGATTGGGAACCAAACTTTTGGAGTAGAATCTGTTCAGTACATTTTCCGGATTCAAGCATGTATGAAACCAAAGATTAACAAACGACCCTGTACCTTCGCTTTTTCTACAACAATCTCCATTTTCCGGTCAACAGTCGGAGGTTGCAGGGCTTTCCAATTCAGGACTGGTACACGACACTCCAAGGAAACGAAAGTTAAAAACAGAAATTATCCGTTTAGAAGACATTGCAAAACGCCGACGTATGCGGTGCAAGGCACTACACGCTGCTAATCGGCGTTTGAAAAAGAAAGTTGACAATTTATCTAAGGTATTAAAAGAACTAAAGCAAAAAAGACTGATCAACCAAGAACAAGTGGATATTCTGGAAGTGTGCCGGCTTTCTACAGCAGCTCTTTTGAAAAGGATGACTCATAAAGGGAGAGAATATCCACCTGAACTGCGTACATTTGCGCTAACCCTCCATTTCTATTCTCCAAAGGCCTACTCTTACGTACGTAGTACCTTTAAAACATGTCTACCACATACAAGCACCATAAGAAAATGGTACCAATGCATATACGCCACGCCAGGTTTCACTGCAGAAGCTTTTAAAGCACTTGATCAAAAGGTCAAGTCTTCTGACAAGAAAATTCTATGCAATTTGGTAATAGACGAGATGTCGATTCGACAATTAAAGGAATTTGACGGTAATGCAGTCCAAGGATATGTAGATTTTGGTGCTGGGTTTGATGTTACCGGAGTTTCAATGCACCATGCAAACAAGCTCTGGTGTTCCTTTTAGTTGCCATTAACGAGCAGTGGAAAATTCCAGTAGGATATTTTCTGGTAATCGGCGTAACAGGTGAGCAAAGAGCCAATCTAGTAAGGATATGTCTTTCTAATTGCCACGATGTAGGCGTGGTAGTTGTATCTATGACATTTGATGGTTGCCCAGCAAATATAGCCATGGCTCAAGAACTTGGCTGTTCGTTTAACTACCAACGTCAACTAAAAACCTATTTCGAACATCCTGCAACAAAAGAACCAGTTTTTGTATTTTTTGACCCATATCACATGGTGAAACTGGTCAGAAATACATTACAAAGTAAAAAGGTTCTTAGAGATAATAACGGCGGCCTAATCAAATGGCAATATTTTGAAGAATTAAACACGCTCCAACTAAATGAAAATTTTCACTAGGGAAATAAATTATCGACACAACACATCAACTTTCAAAATCAAATAATGAAAGTAAAGCTAGCAGTACAGCTGTTAAGTGCCAGTGTTGCGAACGCTATTGAATTTTGCGACAAAAAATTACGTATAGGTACTTAATTTTGCTCACTCACAACCAACAGTGAATTTCATCAACACAATGAACAATCTGACATATAAGCAATAATATGTACATATAAGCTTTTTGTTAGAGTTATTTTTTGGTGCAGTTAGATCACTGGGGGGCTTTAATAATAATCCTTCCGCAAAACAGTTTAGGGGAGCATATACAAAATTACTCGTCCACGCCGAATTTAAGCCGCTGAAGGAAACTGAATTCCGTTAGAGAATATACCTACCTATTCTAAACTTTACACAAAAATCCCAGTATGTTGATACGATTAATAATTCTCTTGCAATTAATAATTCTCTATATATATATATATATATATATATATATATATATATATATATATATATATATATATATATATATATATATATATATATATATATATATATATATATATATATATATATATATATATATATATATATATATATATACATAAACCCTGAAATAGGTCCATGTAAACCATTTTTAGGGATTTATTAAAAAGGACGTTGCGTAATTCTCTAAATACGAAAACCAGGTACCTTGTGAATGATTAATAACAGTAAAATGAGCCAATTTTCTTTATTTTCTATGTTATTATGACTCTTTGAGGAGAACATGACGGTATCCATAGCCTTGGACGCTTACACTTATTTTAGTGATGTGCATTTATATTATTAAACGCAAGAATTATATTTAAATGAAATGGATCTAAAAAAATACAAATTTAAAAAACAATAACGTGGTTATTCACATTAATCCACCAATCAATGAGAGCGTCAAAGTCCGGATAGGAAACTCCTCTTAAAACAAACCGGAGATACCGTAAGCAAAATTAAATATGATATCGTAATGAAATATTATACTTATCTTTAAATAACACAACAAAATATCTTAAATTTAATAATATGTACAATATATGGATAAACAGTGACGATTTACGACAATGAAAAATACTCCCAGTCAGACCTTAGTTCGGACATGAACTCCGCTCATTTTCGTGTAGTATGTAGGGAGGTACATGAAAAAAAAAATAAATAAATGAGTAGTGCGTGATTTTTTTTCCTATAAACAAATTATGTTATTTACTACATGAAAATAGTCTATTTTGCATCGAATGCTTTGTTAACATATAATGAAAATAAGTGCTTTATAGTTAAATTAATAAGACATTGTTTTATTAACCCCTAGAGCCCCGATTGGCTGATATCGGCCAAGACACGATTCAGCGTGACGGCCCCGTTTTAATTTATTTTATTTTATTATGTTTCATTATGTTAATATGTTTTATTTTAATTATGGATACAGTGGTTTGGCAGTAATTAATGTTTCGGTGAAACAGTGTCATAATTCATTTTTTTTACTAATTTTTACTAAAATTTTTTGGGACATCAACTTGTTAATCGGCTGAGGGACCGAGGCCTGAAGGGTTAAATTAATTATGTGATTTGATCGCAAACTGAACGAACATGTGGATTAGTAAACAAGAAAACATAAATATATTTGCCTATAAAGTATTTAATTATTTATTTTACTTTTTTGGCAAGCTTTAACTTCGGAAAATAGGTAAAGGTACAGCGTGTTTTTAGCACACGGGAATATTTTGGGACAACTGTACATCAAATAAAAAAAATGGTGTAGTTATTATTAATATTGGATGCTGATGTAGAGATTTACTAATATTAGCTGCTACTGTAGAGATATTATTAATATCAATCTAAAAAAAATATCCACAATTTAATTAAATTTAAGCTTTAGTTGCAGAGGAACAGCGATTTTATGTTCAAATTTTAAGTATTAAGATTTTTACTCAGTAACAAAGGCCTACAATAAAAAAGTTGTTTATGATTTTCAAGTTAGTTCTTTTATGTAGCATAAAATGTCCTTTTTTGTAATTATAATTATATGTTATATTTATTAAATATTATTTATGTTGAACTATTTTAATTTTTTTTTTGTTAGTGTTTTTTTCAGAATTCCATTTACAATTTTTGAATATTTTACAAATAACTAAAGTCTGAATCACAAATTGAATGTGCTCTTTGCATGATTCTTCGAAAGTTAATAGATTTTCGTCAATATTTGTATTAATAAGATCTGTTAATTGCTTTCTTATTTTTTTACCATGGTAAATTTTGTAATAGTTTTTTTCGAATATATTTAAGCATCTAGTAGTAAATTGAATAAAATGTGCAGAAGGGCAAATTAAGAAAAGCGTTTTATTTAAATTTATTCCTCCATAATTTTTACTTAATATCAGTAACTGCCTGTTGTCTGTTAAGTGGTTTTCAGTGATTAATACTTTATGGCAGCTTTCACAGTGAAATTTTTCTAAACACCTTTTCGCTAAATATCCTGAAAAATATGTGATTGAGCAATCTTCTAAAGTTGTTACTGAGCTGGAAGCTATCGATTCAATGTTTTTAATGATTTTAGTGCTTTGGGTATGAGTGTTTGAACTATTGGGTTTTTGATTAGCTAGATGAGGTTGATTTTCTATGTCTGGCTCGTCCACCGTTTGTTCCATGTCAATTACTACGTCAAGATCCGGTTCACAGTTAGCTGATTTTGGTTGTCTCATCAATGAGTTTATGCTGTGACTTCTAAAGATTTGCCTGAAGAGACGAGCTGTCGGGTTCTGATTATATCCACCCTTTTGACGAAATACAGAAAATAAATTTTCTAGCACATCTTGGTTCAAACGATTAGTTAGTAGAAATAAAGCACCTAATTCTTTTTCACTATTAAAAAACTGCAATATTCCTTCTATCGTTTGCAAAAGTCCATTAAAACAAGGAGGCCTGACATTTTGAGATTTATAATTTACCGCTGAAAGATTAGTAATTATTTCCTTAGACTTAGTTAATGTTTGAAGAACCACACTATTTTTTTCTGATAAACCACAAGCATATGGGTTTGTTGAAACTAATGTTTTACTATTTAGGCCATCAAATAAGTTATTCATTAATTCTAAAAAATCTGCGGTACTTATTGCTGAAGCTGTTTGAATTTGCTTTGTCTCTATACAAGTTTTAATTGTGGCAGCTACAGAATGACTAAATATTTGTGCGGCTAATTTCACACTCATTTTTTGAAAAGAATTTGGATATATATGACGGTCTGTTAATTTGGGCATGGCTCTACACATTTTACTATTTTTATCTATTTCGTATACTTTTTTTACGTCAGAAAAGGATATTATTTTCCCGTCAAGAATGAAGTCCTTCGTTAGCAAATTATTTCTAAAACTTTTAAGAAGATGTGGAACGTCATAGATTGCAAAAAACTTAACGTTGTCATGATGAAAATACGGATTTTCACAAGAGACATTCAATGCTTTCATCGCGGACTGGTTACTGGTGCCCTGATCACAAACTATAATTTTTGGTTTTAATCCTGTTTCTAAAAGTCTGGATAAAGTTTGTTTAATTAAATCTACAAGATTCCTGGACGTAACTCCTGTACTAGAGAGAAAATAAGCTATTGCTATTTTCCAGCAAGAATAAATACCCCTAGCCATAAAAACTAAAGCATACTTAGCTGTTTTATTTGACCTACCCATGTCACCTAGATCCTGAAAGCCCTCTATTAAATCATATTTTTTGGAATATTCCATTCGTTCCATTATTGCCATTTCGTCGAAGCAAACTATGCAGGTTTTCTCTTTTTCAGATTTAGAGCTAAATTTTTTCTTTATTTGATTTAAATATGCATTATTAAAACCTGGTAGAAATGACGAATTGCCAATCCATCGCCTAATCGTAGATAGTGCGGGTAATATTATTTTATTATTTCTTAAAAAGTTATAAGTCGCTGGAGATTTGTAAAATAAAGCGAGGGAAAAATTTTTTTCGTTAACCGACCAGGGCCGAATGTTGCTTTTTAACTGCATTTTAACTAAAGTCTTAGATTGGACTGAGGAGAACGGGAATGAATCGAATACACTGCTGGCAGCGCAGCGGTTCCTTAGCAGTTTTACTTTTCTTTTCAATTTGGAAATTAGAGCATATTTCGATTTTAACCTTGTCTTTAATTTAATATTCTGAATTTTGTATTTGCTTTCTGTTATTGGTTTATTTTTAACAGGGGATGTTGGTACTATTATTATTTCATCTAAATTACTTTTGGTGGAAAATGACGAGCAAGACGATCGGGATCCTAATAACTTAGTCTTATTAGTATAAACTCTGTTGGGCTTTAGCACTATCAGCGGAGGAGATAAGGTACCTTTTCTCGAATCGGACCATGGAGGAAACAATGAAATCACTGCGTCTTCGTTGCATACATTTGCCGAACTCACTAATTCTGCATTACCTGTAAAGAGAAAAATCAATGTGTACGCACTACATAGATTTGCGGAAAGTTAAATACGTTTTTATCTATATATTTTTACATTTGTAACGCTGAAAACACATTTCATCTACCTACATTTTTACTACCACTTATTTTTAAAAACTAAACGTTCTAAAGTATAATCGATAGATAATCTGTAAATGTCAACCCTACGTATTAACCGCGAACAGCTGACCTCCAGGCGAGCTGACAAGGCTAGCCAATGCTGTCGTTATAAATTATTTTGTCTATGTCATGTACAAACCTGTATATTGGGAGGACGACTTATAATCACGAGGTACAGCAGTTGCATTTAATAGCATTCTTCCCCCATAGCCCGATCGAAACGACGTACTATCGAAATGGTTTTGACAAATGTATCTATTAAAAAGCAGATCTCGTTCGATCTTATAGAGAGAAGCGTTTCCTAAAAAAGACAAAACGAAAAATCAACACAATATGAGATTTTATCGAGGTTTTAATACTTGACTGGCGTATTACTTTGTAATTTAGTAGGTATATTATTTAAAAATATGCTATGACTGTAGAATAGGAACCTCTCCTAGATTGTCGATTTTTTAACGTCACCCGACTATATTTACCACGCTGATTCCTATTGCTATATTGCTAGGAAATATTGCTAATTTCAAATGTCCGACACTATTTTCTTTCAAATTTAGCATTGAAATAATGTGTAGTGTGTAGTTTTTTTTATAGAAAGTTTCCTATACTGCAGTCATTCCATAAATATAATAGGTACATACCACAATTTCGCATCCAAAGTTCAAGCCTCTCTTTGTCTTTTATGGGAAATCTAAACATTTTAATGTTTTTATTAGACCTCCCCGACATCCTACACGAAATATATGAGCAAGTATTAGGCATTTCACGATCGAACTTCAAAACTAGGCCAGAATAAATATATATAATCCAGGACTTCGCACCACTAGCACCGATTGTGATCTGTGAGCAGTGAGCACCACTGCTTGCGGTATCTCAACCCGTAAACATAAATTTGGCAACGCTGCGTTCCACGTTGTAAATAAGAATATCTATCGATAGGTAAAATATAGCTAATATACAATATTACCGATATTTTGCGCACCGCTAGATAGCGCATCGTCCTCAACACTTTTTATACAATTTTTCTAAAAATAAATTTGGCTAAGAAAAAGGTTTTTAGTGATCAGATCAGAGAATCTATTACACTGTATAAGAACGCTATTAAGTATGTTTTAAGTGTCGTTAATTTACATAACCAGTTAATTATTTTTAGTTTTGTTAGTTTACTTTTAGTTTATTTATTTAAAAACAGGTCCACGATTCGCTAGGTCAAAAAAACAGTAATTAAAGCTAATTCCCCACTGAGCTACCGCGCGTATAACAATACTAACACGAGAGAGACTAGCGCAATGACGGGACCCATAGTTACCTTGTGAATGAATAATAACAGTAAAAAGAGCCAAGTTTCTTTATTTCCTATGTTATTCATTTATTTATTTTAAACAACATGATTTATAGACGAATGGCTATGATATTCGGTATATAGTACAATAAAACGTGCAGGAAAAACAAGTTAAACCAAGAGCCGTTGGCTCATCGCATACCTAACTGAGCAAGAGCGCCCGTATCTAGGGATGCTGATATTTAACTTAGCATATTGCGAGCTGACAGGTTTGACGTTCGGTTATATAGTTATTATTGGAATATAGTATGGTTATGTAGTTATTATTATGACTCTTTGAGGCGAACATGACGGTATCCATAGCCTTGGACACTTATTTTAGCGATGTGCATTTTCATTATTAAACGCATGAATTATGAAAGAAACGCAAAAAATGAAAGTAAAGATAGCTGCCCAGTTGGTGTTAGATGACCAACAAAAGATAACAGCCAGTCGGTGTTAGATGCTCTAATGTTTTGATGAAAAACATTTATAAAGGTATCTGGTCTGTGAAGACTGTTTATCAACGGTAACCCATATATGCCCAGCGATTCGAAAACGAAACAAGAAGTAGTACTTTCGTAAAAGCATCGGAAATCCTTTGGGCGCTCAGTAAAATCCAAAAAACTGCTAGCTCTCTCAAGAGTACGGAACTGTCTCCCTTTTGATTGAACTTCTTTGAGTTCTCTTTGAACTCCCTTTTGATTGAATTGACACTTTTGATTGAAACAGTAAGCAGTGCCAGTTGTGTCATGTTCGCATCGTGCAAAAATCACGTCTCCCGAAAAAAAGAAAGTATTTATTCAGTTGAGTAAATCTTTGTACAAGTATCATACTTTTGTAGTAAATTTGGGTAAGTTTTGTAGTAAATTATTGACTTATTCGTGTTTTTATAATTAGTCGATTGTAGATAGAATTAGTCGATTGTAGATAGAATTAGTAGATTGCACGTGAAATTAATAATAAACATTAAATAAATTCATTATAACATCTTGGTTTGAATTACCTATAGGTAACGAACGTAGGATATTTGCCCATTGTTTCGTTTTCGAACACCTCAAAATATCTAGTTAACAAAAAATAATATATACCTAAAGTAGTTAATACTGTTATAGGGACTTTTCAATATAAGCATATCTGAAAATAATCAAAATCAACATCCCAAAATAGTTCCGGGCATATATGGGTTAAAAAGCCCCAAGAAAAAATCATTGACATCGACTAAAGACAAAGGAGGCCTAATTTACCCGAGTGATGATGTATATTTCATAAGTATGTGAAAAAAATTGCGTAAATTTTTAGTATATATTCACCATAGTAAAATTAAAAACCAAGATGTGCATACAATGATAAGGGACGTGATATTGTATGATATGCACTCATCGAATAACCAAATTATTTTTGCTGTTTAAATGAACATCAACTCGAATTCAGTTTTTTTGAAGATCATACATATCTTCTAATAAAATCGATCTGCGAAAATTATCTCAAGCTAAGAATCCATTTTAAAATGAAGAACGCTGTAGTAGAAAAGAGCGTCAGAAATTTTTATAATAAATTAGTGCTATTTAAAGGTCATTAGCGCACCCAAACTAGTATAGTAATAAATAATATTACGAGAATCTTACATTGTTTAATTGTGACAAAAAGAGATTTTTTAAAATAAAAAAACATGTTTTTTAATATATTTTTTTATTATTAATTAATATTTATTACTTTTATTTTGAATCTAATTTAATCAAGAATGATGTCGATAGTATTTGTAACTAGCGTTAACGAGAATCTGACATAGTTTAGTTGTGATAAAAATAAAGTTTTATTTTAAATAAAAGACTTATTTTTACATTATTAAGTTTTTACTACACCTTATATTGATAATACTTTTATTTTTAATCTAATTTAATCAAGAATCATACCGATAGTATTTGTAAATGCATTTAATATTACGAGAATCTGTCATTCTTTAGTTGTGACAAAAATAGGTTTTTTTTAAATAAAAAACCTATTTTTTAAGCATTTTTTTTTAATTCAGCTTTATTTATACTTTTATTCTAATTTATTCAAGAATCTTATCGATAGTATTTATTGTAAGCGCTTCCCTAGTCACGCACATTAAACAGCTTTAGAAACTCACACTAACAAAAAACGGAGTCTTTAGCAAATGCGCCGTTTCTGCAGCTGCAGTGAACGATTTGGCAACGATGCATTTGATAGCGCGTTTACACTCTCGCGCGAGGCGCCAGGCGAGACGCAAAACCACATCAGTAAACAAATGGAACAGAGGCAAAGCTTCTAACGAGCGTACAAAATGTTTACCAACTTGCTAGAAGCTTCGCCTCTGTTCCGTTTGTTTACGACATGGTTTTGCGTCTCGCCTCGCGCCTCGCGCGAGAGTGTAACCGCCCCATCACAAACCACAGAACCATTGATTTTATATGACAGAACTGAACGCGATCGTCGCCAGCTGGCGTTATTTACAGTAAATAAGAAAGTTTACACGTAACTGTTTATTTATTAATTTATTTATTTATTTAAACCCATAAAAAAAACAATTACATAACAAAAACATTGTCTTAGCCTAATAATTAATAATTTAACATTTCCTTTTGTTGTCATTTTAGTAATGCAAATATAAAATTTTATTAAGGAAATCTTAGGAACTATGTACAATAATATTTTTATCATAAAATCAATAACATCGAACAATAACGAGAGCTGTTCTATGGTAAAAATTTAATTTGGTAGTTTTTTTTAAGGTAACATTAAGAGTTAATTTAAATAAATTTATATAACAAAAACATATTACTATTTTAAGTAGGTTTTTACATTGTTACTTTCATTTTATATCATTGGTTAAAAAACGGTGACTTGTGTAAAATTTATAGTCATCAATTACTTAAAAATTTCAAATACAGTCGACAGTGTAAATTAACAGTAGTAAAAAATGTCAGATAAAATATTATAAAATGTATAAATAAAACAGTATTTTTATTACATAAAATTGTAAATTAAATGAATTGTAATATCAGCAGTATTATTGCTTACAACATATATGACAATATAATATAATACGATAATACATACCTACACCCACAGAAGTGCCTTAGTAATAATTTATAATAGAAAATTAAACTTACATATTAGACTACTAGACTTTTAGAATATACACATAACTTTTAGAATATACATTTCTTGAGAACGAACAACCTCTTCGGAAGTAAAATGATTACTGCATACAAACGAACCAGAGCTCGGCGTCCAATTAGAACGTGGAATAGCCCTAGTCCATCGCTTACGAAGATTATCTTCCTTCGGGAAAGAAAATGTTGAAACGGGAAGTTCTCCAGTTTTCAACGCAGAGTTATAATTTGATTTGTATCCGAGAACACAGCATCGCCTCGGCATCTAAAAAATATAAGCTAGTATTAGCGGTGATATTACACCCTAGCTGGTTCGAATTCGTTTGATATGTTCGACTACATAATGAAATTGTTTCCAGTCAGTCGATAGTAGCATCGATGATGATCATCGTCATTGAGTATCGCTCGCTTGATCAAAAGCTGCATACAGATACAGACTCATCTCTCCACGCTCTACCTTCATTAAATTATTGTTATCTATACTAGTCTATACTAATATTATAAAGAGGTAATGTTTGTGAAGTTGTAGGAAGTAATCTCTGGATCTACTGAACCGATTTTGAAAATTCTTTTACCAATAGAAAGCCACGTTATTTGTGAGTGTCGACAGAAATCCACCGTCGAATCTCGCTCGATTCGAAAGCGATCATTTCTCTCATTTAATATGACAACACAGTATACTGTGACGCGACTTGACTTGTTCTCGTCTCGTATGATCCGTGATACGCTTTATAAAAAGTTTTCAGTTTCTATTCTCGGGACGCGGTTTTTTGCCGGGGCCGGCAACGAAAGTTAGGATTGTGCCTATCGGGGACTCAAACTTCGCCGGTCGATTGATCCCTCTGAGGCAGACCCTGAAAAATTTCCTTAACTTTTGGGGACGAGAACACGAAGTTTAGCCTTCGCTAT
The DNA here is from genome assembly GCA_944548615.1 of Micropterix aruncella. Taxonomy (NCBI): domain Eukaryota; kingdom Metazoa; phylum Arthropoda; class Insecta; order Lepidoptera; family Micropterigidae; genus Micropterix; species Micropterix aruncella. The sequence continues at coordinate 15,263,976 of OX155954.1, read as the reverse complement.
TGTGTCAGACATGCCGATAAAATCCGATGTTGTGATGTTACGCATGTTAGATCGCTTGGCTTTAGAAACAAATACGAAATCAAATAAAACCGATCTATTGCAATTTTTTACACGCACCCGAGGATTCCTTCCGTAAGTTATTAAGAAAAAGATTCCACCTATAAAAGTAATCCTACATATTAACTAGCTAAAATTTTAGCAGTCCTTTGATATTATTATTCTTTGATTCAAAAAGTTGCATACTTATGATATAATGAAACCCAAGTATCGAGTAAGGTTTTTCGCTATCCCTACCTTTATACAGTGACCAATATCAAGTCAGACGAATTGCAATTTCTCAGCTGCAAGTATAGAAGCAATTAAGGGTGTCAACACGTGCATACAACAGGTCAAAGACAACGGGTCGTTTCTATCGGCCTTGTGTTTATGCCATTGCGTCTGAAAATAGACAAAAAAATGCTTAAATGTTTGATATGTTTAAATATTTAGCTCACCAAATCCAACATCTACTGAAGCACAAGCTTCGCTTAGTTGGGCGACATCGGTCAGTAAACATCATAAGAGTTTAATTTATTTCTGTGGTTTGCGTAATTTAGTTTAATATTTTGTTTGATGTTTTAATTGTAGATTGCATATTTTTTTTGTTAATTTCTTTATCTATACTAATATTATAAAGAGGTAAAGTTTGTGAGTTTGTGAGGTTGTAGGGAGTAATCTCTAGATCTACTGAACCGATTTTGAAAATTCTTTTACCCATTTTAAGCCACGTTAGTTGTAAGTGTCATAAGCTATATATTAATCCGAAAAATGAAAAGACTTCTTCGAGATAGTCGGATTTCCAAAGTAAGTCGGAAAAAACGGTCGAACGAAAACGTTTATAACTAACGCTGCCTTAACGATGAGAGATATATGATTAAGTTCTAAAGAAAAGTTGTAGAGCTTGATAATGCGTACACAAAAGCCACGACAGCATATGCCTAACTTTTATATTTAGGTCACAAAAAGTAGTATTTTTATATGAAAAAAAATAATTTAAATCTTTAGGTCATGTTTATTGGTCATATTATCAACAATTATGAATTCTTATCAAAATAAGTAAATTTATCGTCTCAAGTGTTTAAAACAAAAGGCTTTCCTCTTTTACTGCATATAATTCCCCTTTTACTGCATAAATAGTTAAAGAAATAATACACTTACAAATAAGACACTCACAAGAAGACACTCACAAATAACGGTATTATAGTCAAATTGGCATGCAAATACATACATATGCAGTAAAAATATAACCCTTCTTTTGGCAGTCAGGAAATAAATCATAGCACTCAGTACTAACCGAACCACACTCATAATTCCATCACAGGTAAAAAGTTTTACAGCCCAACAAAGTGGGCACGGGTCAGCTAGTTAAAGATAAAAAACGAATAACCAAATAATTACATTGACGGATTAATGTAAATCGTATTTTATCCAGGAATGCACTGCACACATATCCCTGGAATGCACCAATGACTCTCGGAATTTGAAATTTAAGTCAAAATTAATGAAAGGGTATATATAATGAGGTATACGAGGCAAACCAATCGGTTGAGTACCTATATTTTATCCAGATTCAACGGCGCTCTGTCTCTGGATTGCACTAACAACTCCTTCTGGAATCTGTAATATATTTGAAGTTAAATTAATGATGAGGTACATAATGAGGTATGCAAAACAAAGCAATAGGTGTGTTTAGAGTGCTCAAAAACTATTATATATTTAATGGGTAACGTCTTTTAATCTGGACAATCCGTCTTGTTTCTCGACTGATAGAACGCCGATATTGCTGTGATAATCTTAAACGAGGCCTGGTTGGCCTGTGGCCAGGCATGTTAAAAAAGCTATCTTGTTGCATGCATTAATGTTCGCGGATAAGTGAACACGACAATTTGAGGTTATGTTTCTATGTAAAACAACATATTAACGCAAATTTGTTGATAAAAAGATGTATATTTACCTTAAATAGTTGTTGCAGATAGGGAGATGAGTATTATACATTAAATCACATTTAAAATTACACATAAAAACCACAAAAACTCAGAATGTCCACCGTTCATAGAACTGTCGTGGAACTGTCAACAATACTTAGATCGACGTTGCCAGTTGCCAGCCACATCTTATTGTTGGAAAGGCGATTCCTGAAATAGCACGCCATCTATTATTTTCTTCATTGAACATGTGATTTGTAGCGTAGAAGGAAATGCAATAGATAGCGCTAATAATTGAATGCTAATTTCGTTGAAACTGCTTGAATTATTGGGTTTTTAGAATCAATCGATCCTTTATAATTAAAACTTAATTATCAATGTTAATATAGATATCCAAATAAATTCCTATACTTTTCGACGTCAGCACTACCAGTGCCATCTGCGTAGTGACGGCGAGAAATATGCTGCCATTTTCTTGTATGGGGTGGCGCTATCTATTACACTATAAAATCAATGGTTTTACCTTCCAATATATACAGAATTTCCTTCTGATACCCACCTAGTATCAGAAGGAAAATCTGTGCCTTTTCCTCCCAATTTAGGAAGGCGATTCGAGGATATTCCTTCTAAGCAGAAGGTAATTCCAGTAGGAAAATATTTCCTCCCGTTTTTACATCCTGTTGTAGGTGATAACTCCTTTTGAATATCTTAATTATTCTCTCGCGGCAGAAAGGAAAAAGCAGACGGTAAGGTTTTGCTGCCATAATTACCTTCTATTGTAGGTAGTAATTTCATATATTTGGGAGGATTTGTTTATCAGAAAATCCGGATTCGCCATCTGATACAGAAAGAAAAAACGGAAGGTACTTATTCCTGCTGTAATTACGTTCTATTGTTGGCCATAAACCTAAATATTTTGAAGGTAATCCATGTGAACATCAGAATTATTCATTTGCAACAAAAATATTCTTGATTTTAACCTTCAGCTGCAATGAATAACAGTTCGAATGGACAAGCCTTTCAAATATTTAGAATTACCACCTCAGAAAGTAACTACCGCAGGAAATTTATTACCCTTTGGTTTTCCTCTCTGTTGCAGGTGCAATGTGCATGTATGATTCGACGGGTCGGGCCTTCCAAATACTTTTGAAATTACCACCTAAAAATGAAAGTAAATATGAGAGAAACTATTACCTTCCATTTTTTTTCAGTTACAAGATGATAATTTAGATATTCCAAGGGAGAAACTCACTCGAATGTCCTTCCTGCAAATAAATAAGGAAAGAGTTATGAAAGTACCCACTAAACGTATTCTGCAACCCACCAAATACTTACACAATATTACTGTTCTCTTGATGAGTTTCTACATATCATATTAAACATACATTGGGATTAAAACAAAATGAAACAACTGGTAATATATGTTATCATCATGAAATATATATTAATCCAAAAACTACAACACTTAAGTATAAAATCTTTCCTGGGATTATTATTGTGCTGGTTTGAGAAGGATGAAGACCCGCAGTCAGTGGCATTTCTTCGTCGATTTCTTGCTGATGTAAAATTAGCCAGGGAATTAATGCTTTTGAGATTTTTTTCTATGCAATACGTTCGGTATAACAGTTTTTAGCTCAAAGCCAGTGATGCCCTTCAGGTCGTCTACATTAGAATAACCATTTTCTGAAATGACATTAAAAAGAACATTATAAATAAATCATGACCTGTATTATTACCACAGGACAGGCGGCTATTTTTTGATTACGACATTTTGGCGCTGTACGCCACTGAGCTCAGTTACGATAGTCCTGAGAACTATACATGGGCAAGCCCATCACCCCACGGCGTTTCAACGAACTTTATCGCTAATCGCCCCAGAGTGAAATGTACAGAATTTTGACGATACACACCCGCTATCTAACTACGCCACGGCCTATTAGAGTGAGAGACCGGGCAGCAAGCTGCACGGCGGGCTAGCCTCACCCCCTAACTCCCAGATTTGGTCGGATTTCTCCAGTCAAATAATGCCTAATAATAAAAAGGTATTGGTATATATGCAGTATAGGAACAAGTTCTACATTGTTGATTTTTTAACGTCACCCGACTATATTCACCACGTTAATTCCGAATCTGCAATAATATTTATTCGGACTCAATAAATAAGCGTGATATAGGCATTTAAGGAAGTGTCAAACACCTACATTTCGGTAGTTTAAGTTAGTTTTTTTTAAACAATTCATCAACACCTAAATGACAGTAGGTTAAGTTAAAACATAAAAACTAATTTCAAAAATATATATATATTTAGGAATCAGCGTGGTGAATATAGTCAGGTGAAATTTAAAAGTCAACAAACTAGAAGAGGTACCTAAACTAGAATAATACCAAAAATAAAATTTATTCTTTTTTAAAACAACTAATCTAATCGCTTCCGCCATATAGGTGTTCGTAATATAGGTATTAGGATAAAAACTAACAACCTACCAAAATGTATGGTTTTAACACTTTTGAAGTGCCTATATCTCGCTTATTTATTGAATCCGAATAAATATTATTGCAGATTCGAAATCAGCGTGTTAAATATATACGGGTGACTTTAAAAAATCAACAATCTAGGAGAGGTTCCTATACTGCATATATTAAATTGCTGCAAAATTGAGAGAGACACCGACAACGTTACTATTTTATATAACATAATAATAATAATTATTATATTTACTTCAATGCCTGGAAGCCGTCCCTGAACGTCCATTTAAACGTGAGTGGGCTTGTATTGCCTCCGATGCGCTAGATTTTGTGTAAATGCACTTTTCACAATCGAGTAAGAACCTGTCTTTTCCGAATAAACATTACTTTTTGACCGTTGACATTGATGCGCGCGCTTATTGCAATCACTCGTAATTACATCAATGTACTGATTTGCGAAGCTGTCCGGTCGCCGGATAGGGTCACGGCAGTCGGGACGTAAATCGATTACTCGGATGATCGATAAGTCTATTAACCTATGTATTATACAACCCAACAAAGTCACTTTTGACTATGGGTCGACAAGAAACGGAGATACTAATAACATATATAATAAAATAAATGACGAAGTTTTATATCTATATAGTATTATTAAACATCTATCTATAAAGTATATGCATATATGTATTATGTATGTATATGTATATGTATATGTGTATATCTATATATGTATGTATATATTATCTATTATATGTATGTATATTTAAATATTATTTTATCACATACTGTTATATTATTATGTACCTACACATGATTTACTAAATAAAATATATTACTCTTATTCATTAGACACTATGTATATAAAAAAATCATACCGTAAAACAAGTAATCTACACTAAATACATTTACAATAAGCCTACCGTAGTATAGGCGGGGCCTAATTAGGACGGCTTTGTAAACAAAATAAACTATATAGTTTTGATATCCAAATTTGAATTTTAATTTTAAAAAATATATATAATTGTGATTATAAATGATGTCAATATAAAGTATCGACAGTAGGTATTTACTAAAGTCTATTATATAGGTATGATAGGGCGGATATTTTATTTAGTGAGTGTACAGCGTCCAGCTTATTTGTATAGTCGCAACACACCTAGGAAACCTTGCATGTTTCATCGTCACCACAAATAATTGAAGAGGTCGGGGCAATAACGGATCTAAGCCACAATTTTTGAATTTTCACGATTTTAGTGAAATGGCATCTGTAAAGAAGGTTTCAAACCAATATCCCCGTTGTACGGCTATTGCGCGACAGATGTCCTCACCAAGCTATAAAAAACTTGTTGCTGGCTTGCAAACCAGTGGATTTTTTGAAAAACAAGAATATCATAAGCCACAACAGTCAACATGGCGACAGGTGATCGAATATCATTAAAGCGAAAACAGGTGACTTATAACGAAATAGACGGTATGGTTCAGGTTCGGATATTGGCTCTGACGATTCAGTAAACGATAGGGAAAATTCTCCACTAGTTCAAGTAAAAGTGATGAATCTACACCAAAATAGATAAATAGACATTTTAGTGGCTTGAGTCCTTTTTATTGCAGGATATGTGGCTTGTCTGTTAAGATATAACAATTTTTTTTTTTTTAATATAAAGTGGCCATATAAAGCTCGTTTTGAATTTTTTATGTATAAAGAGCAAAATTCCCTACTGTTAATTTAATTTTACGCGTTATACGTTAATAATAAATTGTAAATATATAGTTTAAATAACTATACTGCACGATTTCATAATAGACAAACTCAGTTTAATTCATATTTATTTATTGAACACATAAAACATTACACAGTTTATTTACAATAATACCTATGTATATTAGGCCTAACAAAACTTGTCATTATTATTTTCAGGGGAGCTTCTGTACTTCAAATTAGACAAGGAAATTGTTTTTTTTTTAATTTTGGCTTTTTTTCTGAAAAAACATGTTTTTGTATATTAGGAAATTTTATTGTACAGTAGAATATTTCACATTAAAAACTGAGTGGAAAATCATTTACAACTTCTTTTGATTTAAGTCTTGGTTACCTTGTAAAATATTTTTTTATATTCAACATTCGAATATTCAGATTTTTTTTCTCAGTAACATAGGTCTAAATCAAAAAAGTTGTTGATGAATTTAAGTTATTTTTTTATGTATAATATTCTACTGTACAATACAATCTCCTAACATTCAAAAAAATGTTTTTTCATTAAAAAAATCTACAATAAAAAAACGATTTTTACATTTTGTTTGATAGACAGAAGCTCCCCTGAAAATATAAGGACAAGAGTTGTTGTTAAACCTTATGTAGAGATTGTAGGTACACGCCGTATCTTACAATCTCTATGTTATATATAATATAATATCACGGAACTGAAATCTTAAAGTAACTACCAATCCTTTCTTTGCAGTGACACTTTGTGATAGAATAGTGTCTTTTTTTTAATAAAAGCAGTTACTAATCTTAAAATTTCTTCAAATTGTGTAGCCGGTAGTTTCACAAATCTGATGGCTTCAGTGGACTTAATATTTGACAACTTATTATACAACTTTTCCCATAATATCAAGTAGTGCCTTACTCGCATCTTCCTCTTCTTTTTTTAATTTTCATGGTAGCGACCACAATAGTCCCGGAAAGGCCTATTTTTGATGTTTGGATAGTGCAGGTGCCATAACGGTCTAGGTACTCGTGGCAAAATTACTTTGACGGAGCACACGCGAAACGTGTAACCAGAACGATAGAAGTCAAAGTACGCGGCAAGGGCTATTTTTTTATGTGCAGGTGCCATAACGGTCTAGGTAATCGTTGCTAAATAACTTTTCAGGAGAACACACGATACGTGTAGCCAGAACGCTAGAAATCAAAGACTGAGCTAGGCCCGATAGATAGGTTTCTAGTGAACATTAAAGTTGAAAAACATCTACGACTTTTTTTGATTCAAGCCTTGGTTGCATAGGAAAATATTTTTTTATTTAACTTTTGTATATTCAGGTTTGTTTTTCCCATTAACAAACACCTATATCAAAAAAAGTTGTAGATGAGTCTCCACTTCGTTTATCACGTAGAATAATTTCTTATACAAAAGAATATTTTTAAACCCAAAAAAATGCTTTTTTATAAAAAAGTCAAAATGAAAAAAAAAATCTTGTTTAGTTTGATGTACAGAATCACCGCTTAAAAATATGCCTGGTCGTTTCTAACATCCTGTATACTGAAAAGTAAGAACCCATTTCGAGTCGATGTTTTGGGATCGTTCGATATTAATGTGTCAGATGGTACATCTCTAAGCCTGTATCTGCCCCGCAGTCAAATTTAGTAGGATAAACGGGTAATTCCCTCGGATTGAGGAATCGGTAGGAAAAGTAAAAAATAGGTGGTACATCTCTAGGCCTCTCTTTGCCAGCCAGGCATATTTAGAAGGAAAAACGGGTAATTCCATCAGATTGACGAATCGGTAGGAAAAGTAAAAAGATAGGGTAATGTTTTCGAGCGTTTATGTACTTACAAAAGGTATGTACCTACAACTAGCGAAAGTCTGTCTGTCTGTCCGGTTTTGGATTCTAGTGGATCCGAACAACTTGGCGCTTGATGGCCTGCTTATGTGATCTTAGGTCGGCCCAACTCACGGGTCAGCTCCTATCCGGTAGCCTGCACTAAAGGGATTTAAGTTAGTTCTCGGAACTCGGAAGGTTGACAGTGATCTCTGAGTATTATATCTCCCTGAGTATTATCTTCATTACTTTACAGATTACTTTTTTGAACGTTTTGCTATGGCTACTTTACATAACCCAATCAAGCGTTTTACATAACCCAATCAAGGCAGCCCATGAAGACCACGCGTACACCCCTGACATGGAGAAATTCTTCAGAATATTTCGGTAATACTTCAGAACGCAATTGTAGCACACACACCGTTAAGGTGATGTATATGTAAACTTTGACAATTATATTTTTGGCAATATTTGAACCGTAGTGAAATAACAGATAGTGTTAGCCAACGGAAAAAAATACTGTAACTAAAGGTATCTTTCTTAAGCACATAGCTATTTCAGATTTTTCAAAAAAGAAGGTCAAGAACATGGGGTATAGGAAAGTCAGGAATTATGGTGTTAAAGCTATTCAAAATATTTTGCAAGAATACGAATCAGACGTGCGACTCACAGAGGCCAAAACATCGTGGACCAAGAAGCCGCAGAATTTGTCCTTAATAAGGAAGAAGTTCGTGATTTTAAAAATTAACTTATAAGATTTTAATTCGCAATGATATTATCATCTAATTTAAATAGATTTTCCAAATAAAATATCTTATTTTGGACGGTTATCGTCAGCCAATTCTTCCATTTTAGATGGAAAAGGGTTTTATTCTTCACACTGGAAATTTGTTATTGTTTTAATTGGATAAAATACAAAAGAAAGTATATTATTCAGTTCTATTTTAGTAGGATCATCTATTGTTACTGAATATTTCTCCCTGACTTAATAGGACACAGATTATTCCTTCTAAAATTTCCGACTAAATCAAGAACCTGCTAAATTAAACGATAATAACTTAGAAGGGTATAATTGTTCCGTCACTCTTTAGTAGGAGTATTCTTCTGATTATATTCACTACTGGTTTAGAAGGTAAGGTACCTTCTGAAATGGGTGAAGTTTTATTACCGTTGGGTGGTAATCGGTCACATTTTGCCTACTAATTATTTCCCGCTGATTTTAAAGGTACATATTCTTCTATATTGGATGAAAATTTCACAAACGGAAGGTTAATCCGTTTTAAATTTTCCTAAAAAACGGCAACAATCAATTTGGAAGGATATTATCGTTTAATTTGAAAGGATTCTCGTCACGATAGTCCGTCCACCTCTAATTTGGAAGGTTACCATCAGCTAATTCGTCCAGTTTAGATGGAATCGGAATGTTATTTTTTTTTGGTGAAAATTTCTCACTGTTTTAAAAGGTTAAATGTAGATGGAAAAACATTGTTCCGACCATTTTTAGTGGGAACGTTTTTTATCACTGATATATCCAACCATGGCTTAATAGTATACAGATTATTCCTTCTAAAATTTCCGACCATTTCGAGAACCGGACAAATTAAACAGCACTAATTTAGAAGGAGTATAATTTTATTCCGTCACTATGTAGTTGGAATATTCTCCCGATGAATGTACTGGTTTAGGAGGTAAGTAACTCCTGAATTATGCGCACTTTTATCACTTTTGGACGGTAATCGGTTACATTTTACCTATCAATTATTTCCCGCTGATTTTGAAAGTACATATTCTTCTATATTTGACGAAAATTTCACAAACGAAAGGTTAATCCGTTTTAAATTTTCCTAACAAACGGCAACAATCAATTTGGAATGATATTATGGTCTAATTTGAAAGAATTCTCGTCACGGTATTCCATCCACCTCTAATTTGGAAGGTTACCATCAGCTAAATCCTCCAGTTTTGATGGAATCGGGATGTTATTTTTTTTGCTGAAAAATTCTCACTGTTTTAAAAGGTAAAATATAGATGGAAAAATAGTGTTCCGACCTTTTTGGTGGGAACGCTTTTTATTACTGATATTTCCCACTAAAATTTCCGACCATTTCGAGAACCGGACAAATTAAACGGTACTAACTTAGAAGGAGTATAATTTTGTTCCGCCACTATTTAGTAGGAATATTCTCCCGGTGATATTATCTACTGGTTTAGAAGGTAAGTTACTTCTGAATTGGGTGTACTTTTACACTTTTGGACGTTAATCGGTTACATTTTACCTACCAATTATTTCCCGCTGATTTTGAAGATACATATTCTTCTGTAATGGATAGAAATTTCACAAACGGAAGGTTAATCCGTTTTAAATTTTCTTACCAAACAGTTACAATCAATTTGGAAGGATATTATCTACTAATTTGAAAGGATTTTCATCGCGATATCCCGTCCAAATAAAATACCTCTAATATGGAAGGTTACAATCAGCGAATTCTTCCATTTTAGATGGAAAAGTGGTGTTATTTATCCCACTAAAAATTTCTTACCGTTTTAAAAGGATTAATGTGGAAGGAAAAATATTGTTCCGTCCTATTTTGGTGGGAATATTTTACTAGAAGGTGATTCCTACTTGGTATAATCCTTCCAAATAATTTCCTTCCCTTATTTCATTCTGTATTAGATGGAAAAAAAAATATTCCATCCAAATATTGGAAGGAATTTTGCAGTTTTCCGATTCGGACGGTAAACAAGGAAGGAAAAGTCCTTCTTTTTGAAAGGAAACGCTTTTGGAAGGACAAAATCAGAAGGTAAGTCAGGATATTTCTCTCAGTGTACAGTGTGATGTTCAGGTACGATTGTCTCATATTCTAATTTCTTTTTTAAACACTTTAATATTTCATTTATTTCAGAAAATTGTACTTATCGATCTAAATGAAGAAATTGGCTCACTGAAATGTGGCTTTTTAAAAGATAAATATCCCGATAAAGAAATCTACTTTAAAAGAATCGATGTCAAAAATGAGAATGAAGTAACAGCTGTATTTGAATTCGCAAAGGAAACATTTGGTCAGATTGATATTCTGGTAAATGCTGCTGGAGTATATGAAGGTAATGAAAATTGGAAGAAAATGGTGCATATTAATATGGTAAGTGATGTTGTTATAAAAAAAATATTTTTTATGTGCTGATTATGTACTAAGTTCTAATATCCATATTGAAATGTCACAAAATAACATTTTAGATAGGGTTGATCAGCTGCACATTATCTGGTTTAGAAGCAATGTCAATTACTAACGGAGGAAGAGGAGGCACTATTATCAATATTTCTTCTGTATCTGGACTCTATCCATCTATCCTCAATCCGGTGTATTGTTCCACGAAACATGCGGTGGTAGGACTCTCCAGGAGCTACGGAGTAAGTGCACGACATTAAAATTCACGGAACGTTGAAAAATACATTTTTAGCAAAAATACATTAAAATAGCATTTTTAGCACAAATTTTACTACGAAAAAACTGGCGTCCGAGTGTCAGTCGTTTGCCCTAAACAAGTCTTGACTCCGATGACTCAAGATGTTAGAAGCAAAGGTGGGCTCTTTGTTGAGAAGGATGATATTACAGAACGAACTTCCGAATACACTTCCATCAGGTAAAAACAAATATCAGAATGATTTGGCAATATTTTAAATTTTGTTTTTATTTACAGCATGGAAGCCGTCACAAAGACAATCATTCTCGCTGTTCTTGATGCGGACAGTGGTACAGTGTGGGAGGTATTAGGTGAAATAGGGAAAAAACATACGTTTCCGAATGTAACGGTGCAGGATATCAGCTCTAAAACCAAGGATGATTTTAAATCAAGATTGTTGTAATTTAAATTACGTTTTATTCCTAATTAGGGTCATGGCTTTATTGGTAATTAAAAATTTATATATTTAGTTTCACCTTGTAGGTCATTTCTTCAAGTTACTTTATTTTCAATAAATACATTACTATTTTAATTTTATTTAATTAATCAACACATTTACAAAACATTGTTTCCATCCATTAATAATAATTACAATTTTAGAAAAAAAAACACAGCCGATACGAGCATTAGTATCTTTTTACTGGTGCCGCTCCACTAAGTGCCAGGAATGTTTCAAAGCAGTGAATTTTTTTGGACTATATGTAGGTATATTCGGCAAGTTAAAACATAAAATAATAGAAACATTTACAGTACACAATTATAATAACTAACTAATAATAACAATAGGAAAATAGATTAATTAAAATAAAATAAGTAAAATAAATAATCATGTACAATTAAATAAAATGTTAAATAATCGTGTAAATAATAATAAAATATTAAATACCAAAATAAACATAGGTCTTACAAATAGTCAAGGAAAATAATGAGAATAGTCAATTATAATATTTCACATTAGAAACAGTACGGTAAATTATATTTCTGGATATTTTACTAACAGCATTTATTATTTAGTGTATTAGCGTATTGCTCAGTCGAAAGTAATAGCAATGTATATGGCCATCTATAATAACATTGATATTGGGCTCAATTGCGTTTTTTATGGACTAAAATCGGCAATTAGTTCGTGTGAACGAGACAGACCAATACGCTAGAGCGGAATGCGAAATGAACGGTTGTCACTTTATCGCATTAAAACTACCCACCAAAGATAAAGCATCTGAACCTAACACCGCCCGAAATGTATTCAAATTTATTCGGACGAGTATAAGTTCGACAGGTAGTTTTTATCGACGTTCGTTCGTTTCATATTCCGCTCTGACATATTGCTCTATCTCGTTCGTTTGAACTAATTTCGGTTTTAGTTTACAAAGATTCGCAATCGGGCCCATTGAATGGTTATTTATTTTAAAAAACGATTGATTATAAGCACCCAATAATTTAATTAGAGATAATAATAATAGCATTCAATTATTAGTGCCATCTATCGCATTTTTTATATCGGTTATAACGCCATCAATAGATGGCATTCTATCTAGATAGATTAATACGTCTAGCTAAAAAATAAAGTGCATATTTATTACTTATTGATTGAAACCAGTATAGCCATTTAAAAATTGACATCCTTATGTTAATTATATTAAAAATGAGATTATAATAGTTTAGGCCGTAAAGGCGCTTTTAGATCGCCATTTATAGTGCACATCTATAATGTTATACCAAGAAAGTTGAAAAATTGAACATAATAATCGACTTTAGGAAGATCAGATCATTTTTATTAAAATCCTTTTGATATGATGGGATCCATGAGGAGTTGAGGGAACTCCTCATATAGGTATTATCATAATAATATGAAGTCGAGAATTGACATGTTGGTTCAGTTTCGATGACATTGCAATGCATTTTTATGGTAAGCATGACCGTGATAATTTGTAATAATTAACGAAGCGTAGTACCTATGTTTCCCGAAGAATAAATTAATAATATGAGATATAGACCGAAATTATGTGAAATACTAATAAATATATACGCATAAATACTGTACTCGGAATGTTTTCCGAAGTATGTATTTTATAAACATACATAAACACAATCTTTTCTTTGAAAAGATAACATTGTGTGTTATCATATTTCATTTTATAATAGAAATATCACGACTAAGCAGTGTTTGTGAATTGTAATCTTCTGATTGGTAATAAAAAAATGTGGAGGCCAGCGGTTATTTAAAGCAGTTGAAATACGGGTTGACTGAACGGTGGACGTAGTCAAGGTTATGGCTCTATCTGGAAAGAACGCTATTATAACTGGAGGGAGTTCTGGAATTGGTTTTCAAACTGCCAGAGATTTTCTAAAAGAAGGTGTTAAGGTAAAAGAAATATTTTATTATTATTTCCCTATTAGTCGATTTAGTTTGTTTTTTTCTTTTACCTTGAATATTTAATTCGATATTTTTCTATGATTACCCCTCTTGCGAGATCGATGCGAATATAAATCTTTTGACTATGGTTATTACATTCTCACCTCATTTCCCATTTCACATCACGTCATTTGCTACAGGAATGCCGAGGATTTCTGCGAATGGCACATCTTTTATGTCAACTTTAGTGACGTTCCTTATCTTTATTATTTACTAATTTTATATCATATATCTAGTGTAAAACTGTCCTAAACGCAAAAAAACGTTTTTTGATCAAAAAATTGGTTTTCTGGCATACTCGTTTTAATGCAAGTATCCTAATCGACTGCAAAAGATAGTTTTCTAGTTATAAGTGCATGAAAAACATCCTTGGTGACATTTCCGAATATTTGCGAATGTAAAACTGTTTTGCTTATCATATCACTGACATTTGACATATACTTGAAAATGCTATCGCAAAACTCTCCTAAACGCCAAAGACATTATATAACCACCTATAATATAATTAAGTTTTAACATCTTGATGAAAAACTGTTCTACCACGGCAAAGGGTCAAAGTTCGCTATAAATTGACGTTTTAAAATGGCAATCAATAACAATTTATACGTGTTGCTTGAGTTACTGAAATATTAAAGAAATGAATTATTTGATTTTATTGTGATTTTATTGAATATAAATACGAAACAAAGAAACTACGTAATAGTTTTTTTAGTCTTATTATATATTTATTTTAGACTAATTTAAGTTATATAATTCATAATTTAATCGACACGGTTTTTTTAATAATAATTCTAACCATTTATATTACAATGTAAAATAGTACAGTTTGACATTTATCTTTAAATGCTTTATTTCGTTGGCTCATGAAATAACTGCTTTTGAACCATACTAATCGCCACATTAGTATTTAGGATACTTTTACGCTAAAATTTATACATGTTTATATTTAACGTACAACAAAAGTGCCTATCCCAAATGGTTTTTTTTTTACAAATAAGTTTGTATAATATAATATTTAAATTTATGATTATTAATTGTATAGTCATATCTAAATATAATTGCCCATCTTTTTTGCTATAGCAAACTGGGGAATTAAATTTCAAAGAAATCGGATTATCTCGTAATGTCCATTTTGGAGCTTAGGATAGTTTAACACTAGTTAGAAGAGGTAAAGTTATTGGAAAAAAACTAAAACGTATGTATATTAGAATAGGGGGATTGTGAATACTATTTCTTGTGACATTGATTAAAAACATACTTAATCAAATCATCAAAAAATTAAAATGATAACCCCTTATAAATCATCATAAGAAAAAACAACTTCAAGACCATTTTCTAATGATTTTAAAAACGATGTAGGTAACTAACAAAGCTACTCTTTTCATAGTTAACAATCATTAATGAAATGGAATTAATGGATTATCAGATTTCGTGAATAACTATTATTCTCTATATCATTGTCTATTAGGAAAATTAATAATTAAAGTGATTTTTTTTCTTTTACTTTCTTAGATTCGTCAATCTAAGTATATACTTTGATTTGATTTGATTTTATTTGATTAATTTGTGTATTTATATAAAAATGTAAATGAAACATTTCAGGGAATTGTTATTTTAGATATAAATGAGAAAGACGGACTGGAAAAACTGAAGGCACTGAATGGTGAATTCCCGGGTAAGAAAATATTTTTCAAAAAGACCAATGTAACAGAGGAATCGCAAATGAAAAGCGCCTTTGAGTACGCCAAAGAACGCCTGAATCGAATCCACATTGTGCTGAATGCCGCTGGAATATACGACGCAACAAAATGGAAGCAAATGATTGATATAAATCTGGTGAGTTTATTTTTTAGTACCGACGAACGATAATAATATTTTTCGTGAAATAATCTTACGGTTTAAAGCATTCTTTTTAGCCACACTGACGGCCGCACTGACTTCTCCGCTAGATTCAAAGGACCAATACTCGTTTTAACACATGCTGTAGTTTTAAATTACGCGCAATCTGCTGTTTCGGGAATAGCTGATGGGCAGTATATCTATGGCGCAGGATGCAAGGGGGGAGGGGGGGGGGGGTAGACTCCTTTCCCGATTTTGGCTGTACTTACTGGCAAGTATCAAGGATTGCGGCGTAAATAGCCGATGCGCGCGCTGTTAGTTACGCGTGGTTACGCGCATTGTTACGGATACTTACTAATGACATGCGAAATGTATAGTAGTGACATCGTGCGGAGAATAGAGAAGTTGAGAGCAAGACGTAGCCAAGCTACAGCAGTACAGGGCCATTTTGTGGGGAGCGGTGGAATTACTCAAGCCTTGGTTAGCCAGTATTTAACGCCATCTTGTAGCGAGTAGCAGAGCTAGAGTATGTTCTGGATTGCTTGATCCAAAAATCTGCTGCTGTGATCGCTTGCCTGAAAGATTTGCGTGATTTAGAAAGTTTTAGATTACATTCTACGCTGATGACTCTAGGTACAAATACGGGAGAAAACCGAGAGTTGGACAGTTCCAAAGGTTGAATTGGGAGCTTCAACTTCTATCTGAAACGAGCATATAGTGCGACTAGTGTGTTTTGTAACTATCGTATCTTACTTAAAAATAAATTAATAGTTTAAAAAAAACACTAAAAACATCCTTTTACAGGCACTTATGTCAATATTTACACTATTTACACTCAATATTTACAAGTCAATATATAATAGGTATGTTATAACCTTGAAACCTGATCGTGTTCAAAGTCCATTACGTGACCTTTCTCACAAGTGCAAACACGATTATGATACGATATTCCATCATGGAATGCAAGTTCCTGTCTTCCGGCTTCATCATCAGACCTTGAAACTTAATCGTGGTCAAAGTTCATTACAAGACCTTTCTAACACATCCAAACACGGCTATGATACGATATTCCATCATGGAATTCCAGTGCCTATCTCAGGCTTCCTCATCAGACCTTGAAACCTAATCGTGGTCAAAGTTCATTTCAAGACTTTTCTAACAAGTCCAAACACAGCTATGATACGATGTTCCATCATGAAGTTCCAGTTCATATCTTCCGACTCCATCAACAGATCAGTTCGACAGTACCATATTATTGTATTGTCATCAGAAATACATACAGCTGCCAATTTTCATGACGCTACGATCCTTGGAAGATGGTTAAATTAGTTACCTTAGATTCCATTACCTAGTTACATACAGGTTGACCTAATAAAAGCGTGTTAAAAACAGTGTGTTTAATTGTGGGTGTTTTAAAGGTACATCTAGTGCCTTTTTTTTTACTCACAATCCATGATCTTAATAGTATTAATTGGCATAATTTTGAGTTGGTAACGTTCGTTTGTGTGGATTTGTATAAATATGGAAAAGACTCAAAGATAGATAGGACAGAAGATAAAAGAGGAATGGGGACATCAATATTTCGTGATTGAATCAAGTAATAAGGTAATATCTATAATTTTCAATGAAACAATATCAGTCCTCGAATAATAAAATACAAAGCGTAATTACGAGACAAACATTCCTAGAATTACTTCAAATTTAGAGAAAGCCTAAGGTTAGAAAATATCAATCTTTGAAACGCGGGTTGAAATCTCAGCAATTGGAAGTAAATGCTGAGCAGTAGGTATCTCAGCAATTGGAAGTAAACTCATGCTATTTTCGATTTGCTCATTCAATAGCAAAACATACGAAACTATTTACTGGCGGAGAATTAATTAAGGATTGCGTGATTGCAGCAGCAGCAACAGAAGAAATGTGCCCAGAAAGCTAATTAAACCCTTCAAGCACCATGGGTCATATGTATGTGTCCCATAACATCACAAATCATTTTATAAATCATTGAATATGAGTAATTTATAAATAATTTTTTCCATGTTATTGAGACATCAGAACTTTAAAAGTAGGAAAAAAATATTGTTTAAAAATGTATCGTATTTTTTTAAAATATCTCAAATGACCAACGAGCTCTGGTGATCTTAAATAAATAAATAAAATATTTATTGCTACTTTTTAATTTGTTTATTTTTTTATTTTAGGACGTATGATTTCTAAGTTAAATCAAATCAAATAATAAAGTAATCAAATTTCGGAAAGTTGTATCATTGCCTCTTTATGGATCACAGGGACACGTATATCCCATCGATTTATGTAAAAGCTTTTAAGCCAATTTTCCCACACTTGATATGTTACTTACATCACCCTTTAAAAGTTTTATAAATCAAAACTTTCCATACTCTACCGCAAAGCGTATGGTCCTCAAAGGGTTAAAAACATCACTCTGTCAGCAAACGCTATTGCAGAAATATGTTAAATTGTCTGACAAAAATCAACATTTAGAGTGGTTTTCTTTGGCCATTGATGAGTCAACAGATGTTTCAGATACTGCTCAGGTGTTAGCTTCATTCCTGAAGGGTATGAAGAGCTTCTTGACGTGCATTCACGGCACGACCACTGGAGAAGATATTTTTAAAAGAGTTAAAAATTCTGTTCATAAAAGAAACATCAAATGAAAAACTGTGTCACTACTAATAGTGGAAAAAACATGTTATTGGAAAAACATGTTAGTGGAAAAAAGAATAAAGGTATCATTCCTCTCATATCAAAGGCTGTAAAAAACCATTAATCGTAAACTGCATCATACTCTATCAGTTTATATGCCGTACATTTTTGGATATTTCAAAAGCTTTAAAGGCAGTCATGTAAGCTGTTAATTATATCAGATCACATGTGCTCAATCATCGTCGATTCTGCAAGTTTATTGAAAAGATGGAGAAAAGGAGTTAATATATTATGCTGCTGTATATTATCTTAGCTGCGGAAAAGTTCTAACGCAATTTTTTGAGCTCCGACCAATAATCGAAATCTTCTTGAATGATAGGAATCGTCCTCTGGCTAAGTTACAAAGCAATGAGTGGTTATTAGAAGAAAATGATCAATTCTTTATGGATGTTAGTTTTTGTGTTTCTCTGTGAATAATTTTTATTGCCATAAACAGAGGAAAAATATAAATTTATTTATTTGAATGAAATAAAGACAAAATACTAAATATTTTAACATACACATAATTAACTAGAGTTGAATTGAGTCTCGGCGTAGGTATGGCGAATAATTATATAATTAAACTGTATAATCAATTGTATGGCTGATTTTCATTATAAATTAGGATATAAAGAAAATACACATACTCACTCACACAATATAAGCAAACTTTTAGGATTATATTTATTGTGATATTCTTTTTTTTTCAGGTTGGTGTAATTAATGGCACTATAAATGGTTTCCAAACGATGGATATTAAGAATGGAGGAGAAGGAGGGGTTGTTCTTAATATGTCTTCATTGGCGGGGTTATATCCATCTTATCTGAATCCCATATATTGCGGTACCAAATTCGCAGTAGTAGGGCTATCGAGGGGCTACGGAGTGAGTATATTTATATTGTTTGAGATTACGCAGTGTGTATATTTGTTTTATGACATTTTATATTGAGAAAATGTTTGATTGCTGCTTTTTGTTATAGACTAAACACTACTACGATCAAACGGGGGTAAAAGTAATGACCATATGTCCGCCACTGGTCAGTACTCCAATGTATGATGATGTGTCTAATAATTCCGGCTTATTATTAGACGTCGAAGAAACTAGAAAAGTTGTACCTACTATCACACCAATAAGGTAAGTATTATTGCAACATGAATAAATAATATGGAAGGGGATTTGTAAATACTGGAAATTACATTAACAGGGTGGAGTCAGTTTCTCGAACTATCATAGAAGCAATTGTCGATAATGACAATGGATCTGTTTGGACAGTAATAAAAAATATAGGAAAGAAAGAAGAAATGCCCGAAATGCCTGATCACTGAAGTGAAGAAAAGAAACCCGAAATATTTTACTTATTTAATAGAAATAATAAAGTTGGAATAGTACTTAAGCAGCTTAAATCGTCGTTTTATCAGCGTCGACGCTTCCGCGGATAAGTTTATGCCTCTCATATCTTTTCTGCTTTTAATAGGAACCGTTTCATTTTCCCGGGAAATGTTCTCCGTCATTTCGGAGAAAAATATCTCAACTGAAATTGCAGTTTGTGTTTAAAGGATAGTTTAAAAAGTAGAAAAGTTTGGCTGAAATTCGAAATGCCTGATTGCGTAATATCTCTGCAATATTCGTGGGCAATGAGATGATACTATTTATAACTTCTGCGTCGCATTTCTTCTTCATATTTACTTGCGCATTGTTTAGTAACTTTATAATAATCAACTTTTCCTCGAAAAAATAAATATTCTTCTCAAAACAGAGAGAAGATGAGTGATAATTCACCCAAAAGCAGTGAATCAGGGCACACCAACATAAATGTATGAATATGTCGAAAACTAAGAGTGCTCGCTTATTCAAAAATTACCGTAATAAAAAGGAATAATGAATACTAGTAGCGCTTATTTTTTTGTGAGAAAAAACAAAAATGCAAAAACAAGTGCAATGTATTCGTAGTTCGATTTTCAAAAAATCATTTATTTGGTTTTAGCCATTTTGACGGTATTACTTTACAGTTTTATAAATTTTATTTGAGTATTAATTTGTAAGTTTTATTAGGTTGATATTAAATTGACTATAAAATACGTAATATTTGAATAAGCCAGCATTCTCACAAAATTTACTGAAATATTAGAGCCCCGTTCGCCCTAGTAGGTACGGGATAGTCCAAGTTGAGTGACATAATCAAATAAGTATAAGGTTAAGATTTTGCCTTTTGGTTTCTGTTATTTTGGTAAGCAAAATCAATATTCTATGGTAATTAATTCTTAAATACAGTAAAAAAAAACTTCGTTTCCGATATATAAGGTTAATGTTAGTGAACCGGGTTCATTATGTATTTAATGATTAAAAAAGATATATTATGAAATTATCAAATATAATAAACGGATTTTTGGCAATAAACAAAATATTTAAAAAATATATTGTTTTTCTATTTTTTTGCGAGCAAATAAGATGCCATTTGTGTGGATTTAACCAACCCACTAGATTATGTAACTGTATATTTAGACATCTTTTTAAAAAAAATTGTTTACACGACTGCCCAAAAAAAAGGTAGTAAGTGTTCAGGGTTCATCTATGAATGTTTTCCGTTTTTTATTTCACCATAACTTCTGAACGCTTAAACTGATTTAAAAGTGTGTGGTATTGTTTGAATCTCTATGTCATTCCAGATGTCTGAGTGTCATAACTATTGAAATTTCAAGTAATTAGTTGTCTAAATGTCCAAATGTCAATAAATTACCATAAATATTTCATATTTAGTATCAAATGTATGTATGTATGTTTGTATATATATATATATATATATATATATATATATATATATATATATATATATATATATATATATATATATATATATATATATATATATATATATATATATATATATATATATATATATATATATATATATATATATATATATATATATATATATATATATATATATATATATATATATATATATATATATATATATATATATATATATATATATATATATATATATATATATATATATATATATATATATATATATATATATATATATATATATATATATATATATATATATATATATATATATATATATATATATATATATATATATATATATATATATATATATATATATATATATATATATATATATATATATATATATATATATATATATATATATATATATATATATATATATATATATATATATATATATATATATATATATATATATATATATATATATATATATATATATATATATATATATATATATATATATATATATATATATATATATATATATATATATATATATATATATATATATATATATATATATATATATATATATATATATATATATATATATATATATATATATATATATATATATATATATATATATATATATATATATATATATATATATATATATATATATATATATATATATATTTATATATATTTATATATATATATATATATATATATATATATATATATATATATATATATATATATATATATATATATATATATATATATATATATATATATATATATATATATATATATATATATGTGTGTATATAAATACATAAACGACAAATATTTGACTTTAAAAACCGTGATAAAAATATTTATAAATACAATAGTTCACTTTCTGTAACGGCAGTCGTGTTTTTTATTCTTTTTAATATATTTACTTGTTTTTATTTCTAAATAATGTTAGTACTGAAAGAGTATTTTGCATATATTGAATCTGATGAATTGTTAACTGAAGGCGTTTCTCTACTATGCGTATAAAAGTATGAGATTAGGCAATGCTTTATTGTGTGAATTAATAATACATTGCTCTCACCTGTTGGAGTATCAACTGTTGTTCTAAGGCTCAAGATGGCACTTACGAAACTTCATTGAGTGCAGCATGACATCTGTTGCATACGCCGGCTCGGAGCGGGCGACGGATTCGCTCCCGTCGGCAGCGAAACTTTCTCGTTTACCTAATATATTTTCGTCGGTCGTGTCGGCTGCGAGAGCGGCTCATCGGCTGCGACCGTGCGTGGCGTCGCGGCGGCGCTTCCACGGGCGAGTGGCAGGCAGCGCTCAGGCCCGGGCGTCGCGACGCCTCCCGACGCCCCCCCCCCCTCCCTTCGGCGCTGCCCCCGCACCCCGCAGCCGCAGCGGCTCCTGCAGGCGCCGCATTCCTTATCCTGGCCCCAGGAAGCGCAACCCCGGGGGGGCGCTTTCACCGCTTACTGTTGCGCCTAGTCGCCCTCGCTGTCATTTACCCACGCGAGTTCTTATAATGGGCATCATCAGGGGGCGTCGGTCTATACCTACCTTCTGGCCTATTATGTACTTGTGAGTTGCCCAATTTCTACGCAAACCGTCTCAACAGTGGAAAGAATCCATTCTTTGGATTCAAAAAATTAACTTCCTATAACTGCCAAAGTAGTTTTGGCTAAAGGTCGACATGAAACGGAGATACTAATAACATATATACCAAAATAAATAAGTTTATATTAAAAGCAGTTTTTAAAAAAAGAAGCTTTTATTAAAATGCTCTGTCCCGAGCCAACCATAGGCGCAGCAGCCATGTCATAATGGAACTTAGAACGGGCTATCATAATTGAATGCCTAAACAAAATTCCGTTTCTGTGCTGTTAACCGTTGAGAAGTACCCTCGTCGGGAGCCAACCCTGGGAGCAGCAGCAATGTCATGGTGAAATTTAGTACGGGCTATCATAATTAAATGTGTATACAAAATTTTGTGTCAGTGCTGTTGACCGTGGAAGAGTATCCTCGCCAGTTGCTGATTTTGGTGTAGATTAAGGTCATGCTCACCATAAAAATGCATTGTCATTGGAACTGAGCCAACATGTTAAATATACATAATTCACATTTTGTAGTTGTCTGTGTATTGCGTTGCTCTGAAAAGAGAGTTTTATCATATTTACATTGTTTCCGTTTTTACAGTAGGTACATGTTTTTATTATACTCACCTGAAAAGACAAACAACTTTAAAGCTATTAACTTACAACAATCACTTGAAATGTTTTAGACACGAAAACTTAACCTAACTCTTCTAACGATTCGCCAGACTACCCTCTGTTTTTCTGCCTCAAATAATATTATTTTCAACTTGCTATGTGACGTCTGGTATTGTCGGGATGAATAATGATGCTTTCAGCAGAAGTTTTTTGTTGTTTTTCTTGATTTCGTCAATGCATTATGCTAAACAAATGCTGCATTATGCTGCATTATGCTAATTGGAGTACCATTCAGCGCTAACTGTTCTTCGATTCTTTAAACAAATGGCTTAGATATGTTTAGTAAAACCGAAGAAACAAGCGATCTTTTTGGAAAGGCTTCGTGAAAAAACAACTTTTGTGGGATTCAGTTATCCTTGGAACACCCAAAAAGTGGATTGTTACCTAGTGTCCGGTTCATGCGAATATATCCAGGTTTCGGCACTTGCTACGATGTTGTGTACGAATACTTTTAGAGTTCTTCAGTTGATATTCTTATGCATTTCCTCCCACCACAATTGGTGTCAATACACGTGTCAATACACGAGCTATTTTGAGCACCGGTCATGTGGGATATGAAACCGATCTTTTTCACAGGTAAGTATTCCTCCAAGACTGCAATTCATTTAATTTTACCAATGCAATGCAGTATTGGATCTCCTTCCATCCCTCTTAGTTCGAACTCAACAGATTCTCATTTCTACTGTGTCATGAGACCCGAATAATTTTTAATATATCAGTTAATTTTATAGATTACAATATTATTATTTTACCAATATACTTCCGGACGATATGGAGAGATTTGTTTATATAGTGGGCGCCAGCCCGGAAGAAGAAGAAGATTTATTTCGGATCTATGAACAAGTGCCAGAGTCCTTCCACCGTTTAGAATTCTTCTGGGGCAGGGGTACGTAGGCTGCGTCGGGATTTGCGTCGGTTCGCTCAGTCCATCTCAGGCACGGGGGTATTTAGAATCCCTTAGTGACCCAGTCTACGGTAAGATGACCATCCCTATGGGACGAACGGCCTTTTATGGATATTGAATTGCTAAATTACTTGAACCATTTCCCTTACTAAATAATATATTATTATTCTCGTTCGAACGCCCTCTAGCGGTGGCGCGGCGAGTTACTTAGCAAAAATTGATATCATTTTGCTCAACCTGCATTGTGCTACTAATGCCCGCGTTTCGCCGCTAGATGGCGCGGACGCGACGGCGGATTCGGTTAATTTAAATTAAATCTTGCTGGAATATGCGCAAAATCAACTTGTAACATAAATAAGTGTGCTTTATTTTCCTTGATAAAGAGTTCTGAATTTAATGAATTTCCCCAAATAATAATGGAAACTGATTTTAATATTTTATAAATGTATCTCAACCAATCCTTTCCTTTTATGGTTTTTTTTACTCTATTTTATTTATATAAAAAAAATGAAAATGAAATATATGATATATGACGATATTAAAAATGAAATTATTCTGATATTGAGATGATTATGAGTAAAATAAAAGATACTTTTCCGACCCAAATTTACTATTTATTTTTCTATAACCTGTTGCGAAGACATTTCCCGAAACTATATGCGTGATATTGAATATTTATATTATTTATTAAACTTAATTTTAATCCGTCGATCGTCGAAGGCCTTGCGAGATTTTACGAGCGTACGTTACAATTATTACATTTTACCCGTGTTTCGATGAGCATTATTCGTAACTGGTTTTTCCTATTTTTTGCCCTACAATGATTTGGCAATTTTAGTGTCGGGTACGCTGCACTTTCAACTATCGTAAACGACGGTAGTCTTTTGCTCTATCATTTTCCCTGATATTTAAATTTGGAAATATTACGTATTCCCTGACGATGACTTGCATTTATATTTATCTATAATTTGGTATTTTACTTCATAAGCTATTTTATTAATTTATCTGATTTTTAATTGCCTCGGGAAGAACTCAATGCCACTCTGATTTCGCCACGTTTTAATCCCAAGATTGTCTAACGTGGATTTTAATTATATTTATATATTTTTACAGCCTACATTTTAAGTAGAGATCGCCGAAATGATTTTAGATTTATTGGCGGTGTCTATCGTTGATCCTATATTAGAAACTACGGATTCCTATATTCAGAAAAACGGGTTAGCACGTATATGTCGTGCAAGACGGGTCTGAAGGACTAAAAGTATTGCACGATTGTGGTATTGCAAGTTAGAATAAAAGAAATCGAATTTTACTTTAAAAAAAATCGAAAATGAGAATATAATCTACTTGCCCCAAATAGGATGTGGAGATCACGCTGGAATGCTTTGCCTGCGCCGCACTTGATTCTAGTTATAATTTCTAAAGATGACTTTGACTTTTATATTTTATTCGTAGATGTAGGTAGGCCACTTCGAAGTCGTGAAATGAGCTCCGGCGGCCGGTAATCGCCGCGAGGCAAAAACCGACCGCCGCGCTGAAACGACGACCTTTCCCGGCGAGTGCTTCGGGCCAAAAAAAAAAACTACTCTCACTAGCGATTCTCTACACCCGTGTTCCATCTAATCGCTAGTGATGCCTATTGTGCGATAAAATTCGCTTGTATCCTATATTATTGTTATTTTATTTTTATTAACTAATTTTGGCAATAATTGTTTATTATATTGTTTGTTAAACCCGTAATGGTTTTATGACCATTACATGCCGGAAAAGATGTTCAGTCTTCGCCCACGAAGACCTTAAACACCAAAGACTAAACGAACTACTATAAGAATCTACCACCTAAAGCGTAGCCATCGCTACGGTTCTTTAGTTGCCGTGCTACGCTTGCTACGACATAAAAATTTCTAAAAGTTTTATTATATTTTGTCTTGACAGTTTAAAGTACATTATTATTAAGAGATAACCCCTGCTTCTAGTCTCCTATTATTTAAAGACATTATATTTTATAATAAATTTTCCGAAGTTGGAAATTTTTGAGGTTTTCCGATTTTCTACTAAGTTATTAAAAGAAAGCTATTTATCCAAGTTAGAAAAAATGCTCTGCGAAACACGTCCTTTATAACCTTACATTTTACAATTTTGATACAGTGAATACAGTGGCCTGTGTCATCTATTCCGCTCCGTCCAGGGTCTTGTCATTGTCTGCCGTTTTGCCGTATTTCCTTTTATGAATTTTTCCTTCATTTGTGTTTGTATTAGCCCATATGATGCTCAATTGTCGTCTTTGCCTCGTTACGTCCGGAACTCGTCACCTTGGTAAGAGATGTAGAGAAGAAAGTCATATTAGTAGAGGTTCGCTCCCAAAGCTTTTTGCTTCGGAGCTTGAACACGAAAATGTCAATTTATACATGTAAATCTGGACACATCATCAGATGCTTTTATAAAGTCTATCGAAGTGTAGATGTACTGTTTCAAAAAAATGTTTAAAATTTTGTCCAATTTCTAACTTCTTTATCCCGTTTTCCCATTTTTGCCCCTCACTGCACAAATGCACTTTTTCAAAAGTTGCTACACTGGATTGAAGATCAATGCACTGTCGATTGGTATATTAGTCTCTATCTAAACAATGCAGTCCGCATTTTCTCTCACAATCTTGGGGGAATTGTCTCGTTCACGCGCTTGTCCGTTTTGCTTTACTGGTCGGTCCACGATACCGTCCCTGGTAATACTGCAGGTCGCATGTTGCCGGTGCTGACGTCATAGGTAGTTTCGTCTATTTACGTGCCTCCTGGCCTTCCTGTTGCGGTGAAAAAGGAAATAGTTCGACTTTTTACCTTAGGTTTCTGCGTGGTCTGGAGTCGGATAAGCGTGATTGGATCTTATTTACTTCGGTCGATCCTCGGTATCTTCCTTTGCTATTTTTATGGGTGTGCTGCGCTTTCGAGGAGTCGTGAGCCCTTGCTGCTGATCTCTGTCGTCCGCGTCGTGGCTCTTCCAGCTGCCATATAGCGTTTCCATTTTGTCCTTTTATTATCGGCGTCCTCTTTCTCGTCGCTCTGTCTCTTTCTGGAATGTATAATTTTCTTTGCTGCATCATATGGTCTCTTATTTTTTACTAGGGTTACGGTTGGCTGGCAATTCATTAGGAAGGGTTTGACAGGAAGGGCATATTCTCGTATACAACTTTATTTTTATTTCGAAAAATTTGACGGAACAAAAGAGACGTGCTTCTGCGTTTTCTTTACAAATTACAGAAATTTTTAAACTACTACATCTATTCTTACTATTTAATAAAAAAAACATTTTTATTTTACTTTTTTTTTTTTTTAAACAAAAATTCTCCCACATTGCTTTTCAAATAAGCTTCCAGTAACTAAATTTAAGACTATATTTTATTAGGTGTTCGTATGGATACACCTTCCGATTTTTCAGATTTTCTTCTTCAAACAAGTGTTGAGGTTTTTCGTATTTCAATATTTAAGTAAAAAGAAAACTAAACATTTTGATAACGCTCCACTTCTTGTGAGAGCTTATCTTAATTACTACAAAATCAAATGTTACAAAGTAAATTATGTCTCAACGTCGATCTTTATTTATATGTGTGGCTGGCTTAATAAATTATGGGCAGATTTCTAGCGTGATATCTTTTTAAGAGTATGGAAAAATTGAAGAGTGTATAATTATATGGAATTTATGTGTTGTGAGACGTGGACAGTATCTCGCAATTTTATATTTAATTTATTAAAAAAATCATTTATATAATTTACACCAAGTATTTTTGTTAAAGGTATGTCATGGTGAGGGTTCCAATGACATTGATAATTTTTCATATAATAGATTGTTCACCGTCTCAGTGGTCTTGGTCTCCCCGAGTGAAATATAAGATATGTATGTATATATGTGAGATTTCCCTTTTAAAATATTTATAAGTTTTTTTTGTATAGAAATGAACTATATATTGGTGACCAGTCTCTGTTGAAACAATAATAGACGTCGATCCACATAATTTTAATTCATGCGGAAGCGTGGACACTATAGTCTTTAATTTAATAGAAAAATATGGGAAATCTTTAGATTTTTTAAAAAAATTTTTATGATACTATATATGGTGACTGTTCTGCGATCTAAAGCGCATATTAACTACGTAATTTACTCTAGTAGTAGTAAGTTAATAGTAAATCTTATATACCTTGTTCGGCAAGAATTTATTTAACTTATCAGGTTTTTAAGCCTTCCGAATTTAATGTTTGTGTTGAACATATATTTTACTGAGATGTTATTATTGTTGTCTTGAGTGTGAATGATAGAATTTTCAATATTTAGCTTAAGTTTTTCTCTTTCAAGGCTTGTTCATTCTGTTTTCTTACATCTACATCCAAAGCCTCGCTAGCATACAACCTTTCATACTAAAACTGGCTGCCTTGTAGTTACTCTTTTTATCAATTCTTGACAGTACGAAATGATTCTTCTCTACGGTATTGTACACTTCATCAGAAATTACGTGTTCAGCTAAGATTAATTCGCTACTAACTATGAGCGTTTATGGACAAACTAATTTTGAGCAGCGTTTCAGCGGGACATAACGGAAAATCTATAAGTCTTTTTTGAAGAAAAAAGACAATAAAAACAATTCATGGTATGGAAATATATTCCATGTCCTGATAAATTCAGGATCGGATGAGATCTTTCTGTAGCTATATGTTGTAATATACAATGGTTTTTTTTTATCGTGATCATTCTAGTCGCTAATTAGAAATGTCAGCAGTTTTTGCCATGTAATTACATAGTAGTAGAAATAAATAATAATAGTAGAGTTTATTCATAAATGAATTTAGGACTTGTCCGTGAACAATTTTAATTTGAACGCGAACGGCTTAACGTCCGGTATACTCTATTTAAAATATAATACTATAAAATAATTTGTATCCTTCAGAGCTGATCAAAGTAAATTTTAATTCTACATGTCAGGTGATGTTTACAATAGACGGGTATCAAGCACCCAGGTGTTTTTACTCCATGAGCAGGGTTAGATCACCGAACCCTTCTGATTTTTGCTTATATGCAAATATATAGTATAAAATGATAGGTATAGAAGTATCTCAATCCTTAGACTTATCCGCATGGCTCCTTTTTACTATATTATATGTTAAATATATACATATATATGATATTTTATATAAATATATTTTGACGCGGAACTTGGTATTATTCTTTCTCCCTATTTTTTTTTAGACAATCCGGGTTCTTAGCCGGATAAGATGTTAAGAAAAAAAATTTTTTTTTTTAATAAAAAAAATTTTTTTGATGATGTTATCTAGTGTATGTGAAATTATATATTTATTTATTTTACTTATTGAAAATTTAGTGTTGTATGTGTTTTTATTTTTATCATGCTACGCCCTTATGTGTCTGTTACTTTTTCTTTATGTGTGATTATTATTTTTTTTTTTAGCCTTGAATACTTGTATCGAATACTTATATACTTTATCTGTTACATTTATTTACTTAATATTTTGTATTTTGCTCTGTTTTTATATTTTTTCTTTTACTTTTCACTTGCAACTATCTCACGGTGTACCCAATATAGTCGTTGCTTTTTGTGATTTTGCATATTCCGGATTACATGTGGATATTATGCGAATGTTATTTGCAATGTGAAGTGTTCTGCGTATTTTTTGTGTGACCCTAATTTTTACACAGGTCTTTTATGTGGTACGTCCCACGATTTTTGCCGTGTTCGTCAACCAATACATAGGCTATGGGGGACTTTTTCGCGATGATTTTGCATTTTGAATATCTGGGCGCTAGTTTGTTTGAGAAAAACTCTGCTTTTCGCGATTGCATGTGATTTTTCGCCCAAACGAAATCACCGACTGAGAATTCGACGTGCTTTCTCCTCAGGTTATATTTTGAGGCGTTATTTTTTGAAAGCTTCCATGAGTCTTTCCCGCACGACGTCATATGCGTCCGCGAGCGTCTCGAGTCCTTTTGCGAATTCCTGTGGACTGTCTATTGCTATTTTGGATTTTTCTTTTGGAATGAAACTAAACATTTTATGGTAGCGGCCATCAACCATTGGTTCACGAGCGTACATAAGGTATGATGGGGTAAAGCCTGTTGCCAGATTTTGATGATTATTTAACGCGTTTTGGATTAAAGATAAATGTTTATCCCACGATCTTTGATCTTTTCCTGCTAGAATTGATAAACTCGTTTCTATAGTTTGATTATATCGTTCGACTGCGTTCGATTGAGGAGCATATACGCATCCATAGAATAATTTTGGGATTTTATATTTTTCCGTAAAATTTTTGAATGCTTTTGACCTAAAATATGATGCGTTGTCTAACGTTATTACCGCAGGTGTTCCGTACGCCAGAAATACGTTATTTTCTAGGTGTTTGATAATATTGGCTGAGGTGGCTTTTCTTAACGGGAATAGCCAACAAAATTTTGTAAATAAATCGATCACAGAGAGTATATAGGTGAAGCCGCTCAGTGATCTTGGCATGGGTCCCACCAGATCTATACTGATCGTATGCATTGGAGTGTTCACTGTTTTTGGAGTCACCATGAGCCCATGTGCAGGTCCTGTCTTTATCTTGTATGCTTTACAAGTATCGCAATTTTTGACATGTGCCTTGACTTCCTTTTGCATTCCGGGCCAATAATAATATGTTTGTAACTTTCTCAGGGTTTTGAAAATGCCAAAATGTACAGCAAACTCCCCTTCATGGATGTCTTTTATCGCCGATTTTCTGTCAGCATATTTGAGTACCAGTCTCCACGCATTTCGGAGGTTCTCACCTTTTTTGGGGGGAAAGTATTTGTATAGTTTTTTCTCCTCAATTTTGTATTCCGTGGCTGTATAAGGTTCTTTTTCTACGGTTTTGTACATCCGATCGTACCAATCATCTTTCGTGACTTTCGTGGACATTTCCATGCATGGGATTCTTGACAGTGCGTCCGCTACCACGTTCAGACTGCCTTTTTTATGCACGATTTCCATGTCGAATTGCGAAAGCAGGGTGCTCCATCTCGCCAGACGACCTGTGGGGTTGGTGAGGTTTGTCAGCCACCTTAAGCTGCTGTGATCAGTTATTACTTTGAACCTGGAACCTTCTACATATGTCCTGTAATGAAGGACTGCTCTCAAAACTGCCAGGAGCTCTTTCTCTGTAACTGAAAAGTTGCTCTCTGCTTTGCTCAGTGTGCGCGAAAAGTATGAAATTGGCAAGTCCATTTCCTCTTCTTCCGAATATTGGGTGAGTGCTGCGCCTACGGCTATGTCACTTGCATCGCAACTTATGGTAAATTTCTTGGTGAAATCCGGACATCTTAGTATGGGGGCCGATATTAGCGCTTCCTTGAGTGTGTTGAAAGATTTTTCTGCCTCTTCGTTCCATTCGAAATTTACTTTGACGCCTTTCTTTCCTCCTGTGAGCTTGCATAAAGGTGCTGCTATTTTTGAGTATTCTTTTACGAAGCGTCGGTAGTAGCCGCAGAGACCGAGGAAGCTTCTTACCCGTTTCACGCTATTTGGTCTTGGGAAATCTCTTACACATTCAATTTTTCCAGGGTCCGTTCTCAGACCTTGCCCGTCTACTACATATCCGAGGTATATAAGTTCTGGCCTACAAAATTCGCATTTTTTGAGATTTATTGTTAAACCGGCCTCTTTCAGGTTGTCTCTGACTCTTACTAATGTGTCGATATGTTCGTCATATGTGGCGGAGGCTATTATTAGGTCGTCTGCATACGCGAATACTTTGCTGTCGTATTCCGGTCCGAAAATTCGGTCCATTAACGCTGCGAGATCTGATGACGAGTTGCATGTACCAAAGGGCATGCGTACAAATGCGTACATGCCTTTTCCGGGCACGGCGAAGGCGGTTTTCTGAATTGACGATTTTTCCATGGGAATTTGCCAGAAGGCTTTTGACAGGTCAATCGATGTTAGGTATTTTGAATTTCCAAGATTATCGAGGATTCGTTGGGCCGATGCCATGGGGTAATGGTTTTTTATTGTGACCTCATTTAACTTTCTGGAGTCTAGACATACTCTGGGCGTTCCGTCCTTTTTATTGACGACCAATATTGGGCTGCACCACGGCGATTTGATTGGCGTAATTACCCCTAATTTAAGCATTTCGTCTATTTCCTTTTTTACTAACTTGTCCTTTTCCGGCGCTAGGAGGTATGGTTTTTGTCTGATCGGGTCTCCGGTGGTTACGATTTTGTGTTCGATCAAGTGAGTCCTTCCCAGCCCCACCTTTTCAAAGGAGATATCTTCGTATAATTTTTTGACTTCTTCTAGGCGTCGTAATTGATGTGGCGTCAAATCATCTACGTTGATTATCTGTCGTCCTATTGTATGACTTAGTTCCGCGAGCTGTATGTCCTTTTCCTTGTTGACGGAAATTTTCACGCCGAATCGGCTGATGAATTCGATTCCAAGATGATGTCCTTTTTTATTGTTGGGCAGATGATGAAGTTTATGTTCTCTCTTCTTCCCTTGTATACTACTGGCAGTGTTACTGAGCCGAGTATCCGTTGTCCAGCTCCATCCGCCGTTGTTATGCGGTTTTCCGGGTGCATAGCCTTTTTTTTGATTGACGTGAAACGGCTGTGTGTTTGTCCTCCAAGTATACATATCGCGCAGCCCGTGTCCACCAATCCTTTGTACGTTTTTCCGAGGATGGAAATATTTGCATGTGGGCGCACGTCGTAATCTTGTGTTTTTGTTGACAAAGTAAAGTTTTCCACGGTAGCGGCTCTGTCTAACTCCGGTTCCCGTGGCCAAACGCGTTTTTTGGCTGATTTTCATGTGGCGGTGGCGGAGGGTTGTTGCATCTAGTGCATGAATGGGTGTAGACGTTCTGCAGCTTGCATTTGAAGCAGATAGGTATCGGATAGCGTTGACATTCTTTGTACGTGTGACCTTGTGTGTCGCATTTTCTGCAAAATTTCTGTTGCTGAGGGGGGTTTTGGTAGTGCCTCTCGTGGATTTGTGGTCGTTGTGTAGCGAACGATGGCTTAGCATACGTGGGCCTGTTGTGCTGCTGTGGCGGTGTCACATGACGTGGTCTGTAGTAGTTGCCTTGGGGAATTTCCGCTATCTCCATCTGTTCGTTGTTGATGTATTCGTCGCTCTCCTCCATTGCTGCTATTTGGGCCTTACTGTGTATTTTTCCTGAGGGATTTTGGCGATGTTGGGTGGTGCTCGATGCTGTAGTTGTTGGCTCTAGCGCGTACTGCTCGAAGTTTTTGGCTACGTCCAATAAGTTTCCTATCCCTTCCAGTCTGGTGGTCCCTAGCAGTGTGTGGTATAGCGGTAGCACGTTCAATTTTATAATCTCCAGAATAGTGCTGTCTCTCAATTTCGGCGACAATCTGCTGTTGATGCTGTCAATTCGGGTGACGAAATCGTTCATCGTTTCTCCAATGTTTTGTTTCGTGTTCCGCATTTTATTTTCCAGGCGTGTTTGGTAATTCAATTGCTCATATTTGTTTATCAGCGCGTTCTTCAGAATTTTCCAGGATGTTGCGTGATGTCTTATGCTTCTGAACCAGAAGAGTGATGATCCTTCGAGAAGGTCGGAGAATCCCTGTATTAGTTCCTTTTCCGAAACTCCCCTTGATTGAACTTTGTCCTCTATCGCGTCGATGAAGTCCAAGACAGGTGTGCTGCCATCAAACTTCAAATTCCATTTGTATAAGCTGGGTGTAATCTTGTGCTTTCCACTGTTCGAGGTTTGGAAGATTCCCGATTCCGCTGCTGCATCTGGCGTTTTGTTGCTGTTTTTCCTGGTATATAAATCCTCATCTTCGCTGTTTATTTCCGAAGTGGCGTAGATCCTCGAATTATTCGTTTTTTCGTAATGAATCGATTCTTCCAGTCTTGAGATATTACCGTGAGTTGGATTTTCAAAGTCTTGTTTTCCCCGTTGTTCCGAAATTTTGTTTTTCATATTGGTTTCCTCGCGTATATTTTCCGGTGACTGTTGACGTCGTGATCTAGCTGCCGTTTTTGTTTTCCTGGGTGCCATTTTGCGATTGCTTCCCGATATGCTCAATGTGTCAACCACTTACCAAATTTATGTGTGTAAGTGTTTTGAGAAGAAAAAAAAAATTAAATTCAAATCTTGTTATAGTTGAACAGTGTGAAGTCGTGTGTTAGATGCAATTTTAAAAATTTCAAGTGTGTAAGGTGAATGCTGAAAATTATTAGTACATATTTAAGTGTTAAAGCTAGAAGATGATTCACATGAAAGAAATACAAGTTAAAGAGAAAAAAAAACAAAATTAAAATTTATTAAAAAGAAAAAATTTTTTTTTTGAACCACCCTGTATATCAGGGTATATTTCTAAGTGTTGATTCTAAGTTATTATACGTTATTTAAATTTGCATGAGGTTAAGTAAGTTTTAAATTTTACTGCGTGTATTATTTTTTTGACACCCTGTATTCGTGTGCACCTCTAAGTGTAGTTCCTTGTTACCATAATTTAATATTATTATTTTTCGAAATTAGTTTGTTTCGTTTTTCCTAAAGTTTATTCCTTTCTTTACGTTTTTGTTTGCAGTGTTTTGTTTCTCATTCATTTACTTATTTTGTCACTATCAGATATATTAAATTTCCTGTATTCGTAATTTTCCTAAGTGCCTAAAGCCCATGTACTGTTCGACGCACACAGTAGTGTTCGTACGTATTTCTAGTTTTCACATTTGTTAGAGTTCCTTATGGCTCACTTGCGACGCTAGGTATTCCATGTCAATGTATAAGTGCTTGCAATTTTATATAAGAACAGAGAAATTTTTGCTATTATTATAGTTGATGCAATGTTTATTTTTCGTTTATAAAAGCTAAAACTGAATCATTTATTAGAGATGTTATATGAAAATTGTATTTATAAATGTTTTATGAAAATTTTATTAAAATTTTAAAGTGTTTTTAAGGGCGTGCCGGTGTGTAAACGTGTACGTGTGTGTTGTGTTTAATTTATATTTTAAAAAATTAATTAGTACCAAGTTCGTTGCCTGTATAAAAATAATAATAAATATTTAATAATAGTTTCGCAACAGTAATATATTAATATTTTGAAAAGTTGCGATATATAAGAAAGAAAGGGTGGGAGGGCGGGAAATTTGTAGGCGACCAGCGTGATCGCTTTAAATCAAAAGATAAATTATTTTGAAAAAAAAAATTGTTTGTAAAAAAATTGTTTCTAAAGTTTGAAAACAAAAAAGAGCCCCACGAGCAGGCGTCAATTTGTTTGAAAGTTTGAAAAGAAAAATAGACCCACTTTGGGCGCCAATTTGTCATGAGACCCGAATAATTTTTAATATATCAGTTAATTTTATAGATTACAATATTATTATTTTACCAATATACTTCCGGACGATATGGAGAGATTTGTTTATATAGTGGGCGCCAGCCCGGAAGAAGAAGAAGATTTATTTCGGATCTATGAACAAGTGCCAGAGTCCTTCCACCGTTTAGAATTCTTCTGGGGCAGGGGTACGTAGGCTGCGTCGGGATTTGCGTCGGTTCGCTCAGTCCATCTCAGGCACGGGGGTATTTAGAATCCCTTAGTGACCCAGTCTACGGTAAGATGACCATCCCTATGGGACGAACGGCCTTTTATGGATATTGAATTGCTAAATTACTTGAACCATTTCCCTTACTAAATAATATATTATTATTCTCGTTCGAACGCCCTCTAGCAGTGGCGCGGCGAGTTACTTAGCAAAAATTGATATCATTTTGCTCAACCTGCATTGTGCTACTAATGCCCGCGTTTCGCCGCTAGATGGCGCGGACGCGACGGCGGATTCGGTTAATTTAAATTAAATCTTGCTGGAATATGCGCAAAATCAACTTGTAACATAAATAAGTGTGCTTTATTTTCCTTGATAAAGAGTTCTGAATTTAATGAATTTCCCCAAATAATAATGGAAACTGATTTTAATATTTTATAAATGTATCTCAACCAATCCTTTCCTTTTATGGTTTTTTTTACTCTATTTTATTTATATAAAAAAAATGAAAATGAAATATATGATATATGACGATATTAAAAATGAAATTATTCTGATATTGAGATGATTATGAGTAAAATAAAAGATACTTTTCCGACCCAAATTTACTATTTATTTTTCTATAACCTGTTGCGAAGACATTTCCCGAAACTATATGCGTGATATTGAATATTTATATTATTTATTAAACTTAATTTTAATCCGTCGATCGTCGAAGGCCTTGCGAGATTTTACGAGCGTACGTTACAATTATTACATTTTACCCGTGTTTCGATGAGCATTATTCGTAACTGGTTTTTCCTATTTTTTGCCCTACAATGATTTGGCAATTTTAGTGTCGGGTACGCTGCACTTTCAACTATCGTAAACGACGGTAGTCTTTTGCTCTATCATTTTCCCTGATATTTAAATTTGGAAATATTACGTATTCCCTGACGATGACTTGCATTTATATTTATCTATAATTTGGTATTTTACTTCATAAGCTATTTTATTAATTTATCTGATTTTTAATTGCCTCGGGAAGAACTCAATGCCACTCTGATTTCGCCACGTTTTAATCCCAAGATTGTCTAACGTGGATTTTAATTATATTTATATATTTTTACAGCCTACATTTTAAGTAGAGATCGCCGAAATGATTTTAGATTTATTGGCGGTGTCTATCGTTGATCCTATATTAGAAACTACGGATTCCTATATTCAGAAAAACGGGTTAGCACGTATATGTCGTGCAAGACGGGTCTGAAGGACTAAAAGTATTGCACGATTGTGGTATTGCAAGTTAGAATAAAAGAAATCGAATTTTACTTTAAAAAAAATCGAAAATGAGAATATAATCTACTTGCCCCAAATAGGATGTGGAGATCACGCTGGAATGCTTTGCCTGCGCCGCACTTGATTCTAGTTATAATTTCTAAAGATGACTTTGACTTTTATATTTTATTCGTAGATGTAGGTAGGCCACTTCGAAGTCGTGAAATGAGCTCCGGCGGCCGGTAATCGCCGCGAGGCAAAAACCGACCGCCGCGCTGAAACGACGACCTTTCCCGGCGAGTGCTTCGGGCCAAAAAAAAAAACTACTCTCACTAGCGATTCTCTACACCCGTGTTCCATCTAATCGCTAGTGATGCCTATTGTGCGATAAAATTCGCTTGTATCCTATATTATTGTTATTTTATTTTTATTAACTAATTTTGGCAATAATTGTTTATTATATTGTTTGTTAAACCCGTAATGGTTTTATGACCATTACAACTGCTGAGATATATGCAAAGTTTCAATTAGACACAAAATTTTGCCACCAAAAATGTATATTTTACCTATACTCTAAGAATAAGAATAAGAATAGTCTGGGGTAGCGCAACAGTGGGTTAGTAGTTGGTTGACTGGAAGATATTGTTATGTAGCAATAAGTCCGCCATTGTACCATCTTTTAATTGTGCGAAAAAGAGTTTTTCATTGATTCATTCATTCAGTGTAATGAGAGGAGATTTAGTTTCTTTTCACGGTGACTAGGAAAAAATAATGTCCGTACTATTTCGAAAACATAAAAAAATTATAGCTCGAAAACCACACTTCTGTAGAAATATAAATTGGTGAAAGAATACATACATACCGAAAAACGTTTACTGAACTCGACTCCAAGGAACATCTTTAGGATTGACGATATTGGGCCTGAATAAGGCGGAATAAGGCGTTATATTTTACTTCACATATTTTACAAAAATGAGCTATATTTTACTAAATACAAATCCATATTTTTTTATTGATATCGTTAGATATACGCAAAAATAGGATCTAATGTTGATGTCTCGATTTATTATCTCATGTAAATCGGTAAAAACTGATGTAATCAATTTTATTTCTTCTTGTCAATCGTTTTATGAATGTATTTTTTGTGAATATTACAAATATGCATTGTGTTTTATTGCCATAGTTCCGCGTTTTGAAGTAGTTCAGTTGAAATGCTAAAGACGGCTATATTTCTTGAATACCGTGATTTAAGTTTTCAGTTAAGGTGCATTACTTAGGTACTTGTAAGTGATAACCACGAGTTTATGATTATATTATCTATACTTCGACAACCTTATTCCTAATTGATTATTTAAACTGATTCTGGCAATCCTAGAAAACTCAAAAAAAACTGAAGGTTGTGATCAAAAACCTGACGCATATATACGTATACGTATATATAGTTTCACATACTGTACTGTTTTGTAACAGGTATGTCTCTACTTCTACTGTCAATATTGAATGTTAGCTTGCCACGGCAAACGGACAGTGTCCAGCTTCCAAGAGCTGAGCTATTAGCTGCGGTAGAGACAAGCCGAACGGCATGAAGCTTAGATTGAAACCTGCAATAATAAAAATATCATCATTTTCCTTATAATTTGTACACGACTGTCCAACAAAAAAATTGTGTAATGTGTTCAGGGTTCATCTATCTATGTTTTCCGTTCCCTTATTCCACCATAACTTTTAATCGCTTGAACCGTTTTAGAAGTGTTTGGTATTGTTAGAATCGTTATGTCATGTCGAGTGCTATGGTATGTATATTGACGCAAAGGCGGTGAGTGTTTAGAGTCTGCTTACAATACTGCCAGTTTTACCAGACCAAACCAAGCCAACATTTACATTTTTTAGCATCGGGATACGTCTTGTAAGAACCATATCCTTCCTTAAATTGTGTGGCCGTTATTTTGCAGGAAGATCGATATTTAAAGAGCTAACATTTTTGTTTTTACACGACTGCTCACCAAAAAAGGAATGTAATATGTTCAGGGTTCATTTATCTATGTTTTCCGTTCCCTCATTCCACCATAACTTTTAAAAGCTTGAACCGATTTAGAAGTGTTTGGTATTGTTAGAAACGAGTGGTATGGTATGTATATAAACGTAAAGGCGGTGAGTTTAATTAGAGTCTGCTTGTAATACTGCCATTTTATGCAGCGTGTATGCTTGTAATACTGCTAGAGCAAACCAAGCCATTATGCCTCATACATTTTCTAGCATCGTGATACGTCTTGTAAGAACCGTGTCATTCCTTGTTTGGCCGTTATTTTGTCAGGAAGATCTTTATTCAAAGTTTACACACGACTATGTTTTTACACGACTGCCCACCAAAAAATGAGTGTAATGCGTTCAGGGTTCATCTATGTATGTTTTCCGTTTCTTTATTTCACAATAACTTATAAACGCTTAAACCGACTTAGAAGTGTGTGATACTAGTAGGTGTTATGTCATCTCGAGTGTCATAGGATTCCTTAACTGTCCAAATATAAAAGTTAATGTTGTCTAATGTACAAATGTTTGAGTATTTGTTTGAGTACACTCCGGAAATATACACCTTATATATAGGTAAATATTGACTACAAACATGAACTACAAATATTTCATTAAAAAAATGTAATAAAAATAATTATAAATATAATAGTTCACTTTCTGTAACGACAGTCGTGTTTTTTATTCTTTTTAATACATTTTTTCAGTGATTGATTACTATTTGATTTGTTCGCTTGGAGATTATTTTAAGTTATTGAGCAACACATTGTTTGTTTGTTTGTTTGTTTATATTCTTTATTGTGAAAATGTCACAATGGGCGGGTTTATTGTCATATGACAATCTCTTACAACCAACCCTACTATGACGTGTTATATATATATGTGTGCGTGTAATATGTCTGTAAGTGTGTGTCTTGTTATTGCATTCCATCGACAGAATTGAAAATGCAATTCCGTTAATTAGATCCGAACGGAAAATGGTGACCCAGCCGGGAATCGAACCCGGGACCTTACAATGTAAAATCAGGCGACCTGACCACTATGCCACCGTGCCGTGTGCATTGTCCATATAAACAACTTATACGTCAATGAAAATCCTTTATTCCGAAGTTTATTTAGCGTAATAGTATTTCGATCCTTATAAATAGGATAGAAAACGAATTTACCGCGTGAAATTTGTAGGACCCGACGTTTCGGTGACGTTGCAGCCGCCGTTCGTCTGCAACGTCCAACGGCGGCTGCAATTTCACGCGGTAAATTCGTTTTCTATCCTATTTATAATATCAAACAACCGCGATAGTCTTCGATTTTATATTTCAATCCTTTCGTTTTTTTCACCAAAATGAGAATTACTTTCGCAAAATCTTTATTTTGGGATCTCTATTTTCACACAATCTCTTCATCTCCGTAGAGGTCAACCCAATCGAAAATTTATTAAGGCACAGGTTGGATGAAAAAGGATATAATTAATCACTAAATAAATGTATATTGAATGGGCTCTAGTCCGCAACTCTCCATTCTCCGCATGGCAGGTCGATTAGAGAGAGCCTAGCCTCTGGGAGCTTCCTCCCGCAATTTACCTTTGAAACATCTATACGTATTGTCATTTTCAGTAATGTATTCTGAATTGCGTCAACAGCCTCAGTGTAAATAGATCGATTGTCAAGGGAAAATGCGACTATGGAATTTGTACCACATTGGATGCATTGAGTATTCTTTATATATTTGTAACAGTAGGACAAGCACGGATTAATCATAGCGGTAGAGATCGTAGTGGTGTCAAACGTATATCAATGCATAAGATTCACTTTTTAGTCTAGTCAAAATATCGAAATAGAGCTCTCCTTTTTACTTTTAAAAGCAAATGGTGTAACTTTTGGGCAACAGGTCTTTTTCTCTATTTCTACCCTGCTAAATCCGAAAATGCCAGTTGCCAAGCGAAATACCCACCGGAAGTGAGATATCTAAGATGACCGCCAATATGGTACTGAAACCAGAAATCTGCGCTGTTAAGCCTTTTGTAATGTAATGCGTTTTGACATAGGAACGCGTCCAAAATATCTAAATGTATGTTTATGGGCACGGGGAATTCAAAAATATACTGTAAAAAACATTGGTCCGGTATTTCAAGATGGCGCTAGCACCATATTGCCCTATTTTGTCGTAAAAACGAGTGTGACGCGTCTCGATATATGTTTCTAAACATGAGGATTTCAAAAACGACTTTAAAACAAAGTTTAGCTAAACATTGATTGAAATCATTTCGAAAATGTAACAAACAAGCGACTTTTTGGCAACAACAAGTTACAAAAATACTTAGGGAAATGCCCACCTTCCCAAGCCTCTTTTTCACTGCTTGAAGACTGCGACTGGACCATTGACGGAGAGCAAGCTGTTCCACATTTCCTGACGCCTAATCCTATTCCTAATCTGTGCCCAGAAGTTGTTGTTTCCCACTGTAGTTTTGTACCTCACAGAACTGCAGTTGCAGGAAAGAAAACATCCCTTGCATAAAACTCCTGCAAACATACCTGTCTTAAATCTGGAGACACACAGTAATCTTTTTTAGTTACTGTAAGTTGTTGTTGCTAAAAAAGTAGCTTTGTTATTCCATTTTCGAAAAGATTTGAATCAAAGTTTAAGTCAACGTTGTTGTAAAGTAATTTCATGAAATCCTCGTGTTTAAAAACATATACCGAGTCGCGTCACGCTCGTTTTTTTTACGACAAAATAGGGCAATATAGTGCTTTTTTGCCGCCATCTTTAAATACCGGACCAATGTTTTTTTACAGTGTATTTTTAAATTCCCCGTGCTCAAAAACATACATCTAGACATTTTGGACGCGTTCCTATGTCAAAGAAGGGCTTTCAAGCCCCGATTTCGGGTTTTCACGTCATATTGGATATCTCACTTCTGGTCAGGATTTCGCTTAAGCAACCGGCATTTTCGGATTTAGCATGGTTGAAATAGGGAGCATTCGAAATTCGAAATGAAAGCAGCATTCATTTTCAATTTTCTTTAATAAAATCGTGATGTAATATAAAATGGGACACAGAAGGCGCCTCCCCGAAGATTGTGCACATTTTCGACTGTTTAGGCTGCGACCATGAACAATCAGGTGTCCATGGAAACGATAAGCAGAAACTCACCGGTCAATCCTTCTACCACCGAGCCAAAGGACACTGGAGTAAGATGCCGAGCCAATCTCGTCCGCTGGGGCTACACAGCGAATCTAACATACGACTGTGGAACGCTGCAAGATGAAGACCACCTTCCATCCTGCCCTATCAAACAGCAGGACCTACAAGAGACGAACAACAAACCATCCAAGCCGCATATTTTTGGAGACGTGATCTAACCTGGCCCGGACACGTTAACAAACTAACTAACCTGTTGCCCAAAAGTTACACGATTTGCTTCTAAAAGTTGGTTTTTAGAAAATTTCACTAGACTATTTGGCCAGCCGCGGAGAAAACGGCCCACACGTAATTTAGTATCCATTAGATCAGGCTTGAATATAGATAACCACAACGTTTATTTCCGCGTTCCAGCGTTCGTAACTGAACAAAGATTTAATTAATATAGAAGCAAGAAACAGGTCGAAATATCCAGACCAGAAAATCTACGAGATCTTCCTATGAGGAATATACGAATATACAAAGTAGGAATGGACATCGAAGGCAATAAATCGATGTTATCATAAATACCAACATTGTAACGGAAGCATCGATGGTCGAAAAATATCGTTTTCAAATCATTGATCTAAACAGCGATATTTCTTTTAAAATACATCATTCGTTGGACTCATTTTGCTAAAACTCCCTAGGAGTTTTCTTCTGATAAAATTATTATTAGAGATGAGCACAGTGATACTATGTATAATTCAACATAGGTGTATAAAAATAAAACAAGTAAAAAAAAATCAATAAATCTAAATTTAAAATAGGTAATGGCAATGGAAATGGCAAGGAAATGGCAATGTTTATTCAATTCATTTCCGAAATTCCTCGTTTAACCGCCGCAGCTTTTTTGGTCGATATTGTATAAAAATATTAACAATATATTTTTTTAATAATTCTCTCTTATTGCCTAATAATATTATTGTTAAACATATACTTATATAATATATATATATGGAGGCCAGCCGAAACGGCTACGTGCAAATCTGTCAACCGC
Organism: Micropterix aruncella; assembly: GCA_944548615.1. Lineage (NCBI taxonomy): Eukaryota > Metazoa > Arthropoda > Insecta > Lepidoptera > Micropterigidae > Micropterix > Micropterix aruncella. Next base: position 15,220,625 of record OX155954.1, on the reverse strand, counting down.
TGCAGCCGTTCGGCTTTTCCGCCTCCCTAAGCTGTTAAAGTGTTAAGAAATATCAACTTCCATAAAATATTATTATTCATATATGGAGCAAAAGAAAACATAATGTATAGATTAGAAATATCGATGGAAGAATATCGATGGTGCTAAAATATCGATAAGGCGCCATTGATGTAAAAAAAACATTGAACATCGATCACTAACCATCGATGTTTTCGATATATCGGACATCGATATCCATCCCTAATACAAAAAGAGATGTATGAAGCACGAAGTGGTCGCGTATCTCGCTGTTAAAACGTGATTCCGTTAGATGCTTTTATCATAATATAATATCCGTCATAATACGTTACAACGGTCTCACTCGTTAACAATTCAAACACAGTAATAGAATCTCAAAAGCCCTTTAGCGCTTGAGTGCGGTAAACCATGAAATTATTGGAGGCACTGCTTAAACTAATGTGTGGAATACGATGACGTTTTGCCAATAAACGCGGAGCGTGCCCGCGTGCTTCATGCGTGCTCCCGAGGGAGCGACGAGACGCGGCGGGACCTTCATGAATAACTGATAGCACCTGCTGCCTTCGAGCTTCAATGCGTGCTCCTGCGTGCCTCGCCGCGTTCTCTTGTTTATTTTGCGTAGACAAAGTGACGCGACGCGACGCTTCTAATACGGAACCACGTTCACTTGTTCTCTCAGGCAGCTCTCAAGCGAATTCGAGCTTGGTACCGACTCTTTTGTTTCACATTTATATAAAGACTAGCTTTTGCCCGCGGCTACGTCGGCGTTAGAAATAATTTTCGCCAGTGGTGTGATATTTTCTCTCGGAACCCTAAAAAATCACCCTATGGCTTTAAGGCTAATCTAAGATCTAATTTACACAAACGCTATTGAGAGTTAAATTTCAAGATCAAACTAGATGTATTTTATGATTCCATAAATATAATAAAAGATTTGATCAAACTAAGCCTATCTCCTAGTTTTTAAGATTTCACTAACTGCCATCCTAATGTACTGTATTATATGATTATTATATTATAACATACTATTTTATTATATCATATTATATATAATAAATATTATTATCCAATTACTCATACTTCTATTTTGCTCTATCCATATAACCTTATTAACAACTTATTTAATTATTTCTTTTTACCCTTATATTATTATTAGCTTTATTATATATTTTTTTCTACTATCAACGTGTTTTTTTCTACTATCAACAAGCATTGCAAATTATTCATAGGATAGTAAATTTGTTTCGTTTAAATATGTTTTTAAGAAACTATTGTCATATTATATTTACTATGTGTAAGTTTGCTATAAAATAAAATAAAATAAACTATATTAGTTTTATGTTGTTTTAACTTTGGCATTTAATAAAAACGGCTTTGAAAGTCAAGTGGAATAGTTTCAGTGTTTCAACGAGTTTTGAAAGTTAGATTGTGCAAACCTAAGACATTCAAAAATATTTTTTTTAACTTAAGGATCTCTTTGTGGACGATATTAGTAGTTCTTCCCTCAGGTGGTGGTATCGGCAGATTGCTTGGTGAGCTCGTTCTGAAGCAGGCCACATATAATTGTCCATGTGAGAGCAGTCCTCCTTCAAGTCGATTCCTGCCACCTTTAACGACTGCCCTTGGTAATTATTGATGGTCATAGCAAAGCAGACCTTGAGGGAAAGCTGCAGTCGTCGGAGATCAAATAGGTACACAGATGGAATACTGACGCACCGCAACAATAGCCGGTGTACACTGTAGCTTCGATAACCCGTGTACACTGTGGCTTCTTGTGCCGATAGCCTTCACTATCAACTTGGTAGCATTGCAAAGTTTAGACGGTTTGAGGTTTCCCAGTAACATCACTGGCACCCCAACTTTGAGGAGAAGCTTGTGGGAAGGAAAACCCAAAATAAGGGATTTCGGCATCACGCGTGTGGTGACACTGATTCCACTTCTTCTAAATGAAAGTGGGCAGAACTCGCTAGTACACGTGGTTAGTTTTGTGTGGCATTATATGTGTAAAAAGGTCGAAGTTCAAAAATGCTCATAGTTCACCAATTTGTCATTGTCCGTGTTTATTTTTGCACAAACTCTTACCGCGAAGTTTAATGTGAATTTCAAATCGAATTTCGGGGAAAAACCGGTGCCAAACAATATATCCACAATGAAGCGCCTGGTGAATAAATTCTGTTTAAAGTTGTATATTTTTAAAATTTTGTACACGGTGCCGAAAATTTCTATTCACATTGAAAAAATGGTGGGTGGTGGTGGCGATTCAATATAGGTGACCTACCCTGAATCGCTTTATCATTACGCAATTTCTGTAAATATTAATACTGTTATTTCGGTGTTTCATGTGTTGATTGTATTTATTCAAGCAGAGCATTCACGTTCGTAAAGGTCGATTTATTATTCATGCTATCGAAATTTCACATCTCATTTTTGTTGGCAAAGGGAAAATTACATTTTCCTTTTTAATTTATATAACGGCAGGTTGCGTACAGCTTTTAAACACAGCTGATAGTCTTTCAAATCTCGTCTATTGCTCGTGGTATCGTTCAACGTTGAATACAGGATTAGGAAGAGGGTAAAATTAGGATGACGGTAAATACCTCAACAGCCACGCCGAAGATATACATCCACGGATTCAAGGTAATGATTTATATTTTGGTGGACCAATAGGGCATAATCTATTACGAACTGCTAAAACCGAGAGGAACCTTTACGGGCGATCGCTATCGAGTTCAGCTTAAGAAATGGAGCGATACAGTGAAGGTAAAACGGACGGAATACGCCAATAGGCCCGACAAGGTCATTTTCCAGCATGACAATGCTCGATCCCACGGCAGGTTAGGAACTTCCTGGAGACGCTTCGCTGGGACGTCCTACCTCACCCGCCGTACTCCTCAGATATTGCCATCCGACTACTATTTGTTCCGGTCGATGACCCATAACCTGTAATAATAACTGAAATAATAGTAATAAGAAAAAACAATAATGTCATACAATAAATTTAATGCGAAAGAAATTCGGTTAAAATAATAATTAAACTTAAAAGTCATAATAATTTTCATCCTGGATTTTATTTCATTACCATTTGCATCTACAGGTTACATTTACAATATTTCGCTGTTCGCGTTTTCCAATCACATTTGGGTGATTTAAGAATAGACCAAACCTAATCGAATCAAAAAATAATATTCGCATGTACATAGATAAAACGCATATGATGAACGTTGTATGTGTATGAAAGTGTAAATTTTAGGTAAAATAAATAGTTTGTTTTTTAGCCTTTTCTTGGGCTCGGTCTTTTAAAAAAATATCCATAAAATACAATCATACATAGAAAATAATCAAATAATCGAAGTAAAAACGGGCTAATAATAAATATAATAAAAATAGTCAAATACTTATTATTAAAATTGATGCTGTGACAACGACGACCTATTTTACCACCAATTTAGGCAATCAATGAAGAAAAACGCGGTTCAAAAGTATCCAGAGAAGATCTTTTTTTTCTCATGATTTTGATACATATGCCTCCGCTGGTAATATTAAAAGTACTTACATTTTATGGATTTTTAAATAAATTTACTAAAAATTTACAGGCTTACTTCGCAGCACCACAGCCTGAGTCGCTTGGTCGAAATTCTTTATTCAATTTTCTTTCATCTACGTCCAGCAAGGATCTACCCAGAGATAATTTGGAGAGTCCAAAAGGCACATCAAGGGCTCAGAGGGTAGTTAGCGGGAGGGGGGGGGGGGGAGGGGATCCTGGCTAATTTGGAAACTGGACCCTCCCACAAATTACAAAACTGAGGGGTTGTCTATGCAAAATATACCTATAACATTTTGAGGAATGATTGAAGTTTTATTCATGTATGTTTTTAAAATATTAGTTATCATTATAATGACATATTATACCAATCCTGTACTTAAGCATCACATAGTTATTCGACATAATTCCGTATCACAGCCATAGTTATCCGATATCTCATAAGTACGCTCACGTTATTATCCGACATCAGCGTGGGCAGAGCCACGGGCACAGCTTATATATAGACGTGTAATAAATTTATATTTCCACTACCGACTAAATATATTATTACATCACGACATTGCCTGCTTCCTGCTTGAGGGGTCTGCCACCAGTTGTAGTAGTTTTGCGACTAGTATAGTTCCCCTAATATAATTTAAAAAATGGGCCACAGTGCTGTTGAAATGTAGTATTATTGTGGAATTTTTGGCATATTTTGGCATTGGGAACAGCATTTATTTTACTGTTCTTATTCTTGCACATAAAAACTTAGGCGTTAAGGCAAAAGTCACAAGTCCATATTTGTCTCAAAATTACCTCTTATATAGTAAAACTCACTAGCTCCTATTCTTTTTATTTAAGTATGTACATGTCTAATTTTATTCCCCATTCCCACTGACGAAACCTATTGAGTCACTACGGGACTTACTGATTTTTGCTTGTAAACTTTTGGATAAATGTGGAATTTTATTTTCTTCTAGAAACTATACGCTAAACTCCCTAAATGCTAAACTCACTAAATATTTAAAGTAAAGTAACTAAATGTCGTATGTTACTTTTACCTGACAATAATACTTTTTGAAACGCAACCCGAAAATAATGGTTCTGGTCTGCATGGATTTCTTCACAAAAACGTTACCCATTAGTAGTAATAGGCTCATTATTAAGGCATTGAACTACAAAAATGACATTTCAGAGATATATTATAAAATTATAAATTGCCAAGATGTATTCTTTATACGATACCACAAAACAAGCAGGGGAGGTCAAGTTACTAAGAATCACAATGTATAAATAGATATTTTGTAAAGATTACAACTATGCATTTTTAAAGCCTTAAAAATATAAATATACCTTATGATTAAAGCATATTTGAGTGAAAATGGCAAAAAGAACTTGAACGCACAATTTACAATGTGCACAAAGATCGGGGGACTGATGCCAGCTAAAACAAATTAAGATAAAAGGAGAGCTATCCCTGACCTTTCTTTCATGGATGTGACCTTTGACCCCCAAAGCGCTCTCCTCGCCTTGTAAGTATTCCTCTTATACTATTGTTAAAATTTAGCGGCTTGTGAAGGGGCTTCACCACATAAAGATAAATGCTACGGAGGTAAACGGGAAGTGTGAGCGTATTTAAATAGGCGGATGCATGACCGAGCATTTAAAAGGTTAAAAGGTGGGAGCTAAAAGGCCCTCTTGCAGTTAGGCCACTATGGCCCATGTGTTTAGGGTCGGTCAAACGCACGGGTCACCACCCATCTGGAGGCCTCCACGCATCTGAATGGCCTGCGGGCCAGTTTCCCCTAGGAGTCAACCTTTGGGAGCTCCTGGACGGCTCGCTCACCATCCGGCGTCAGGCAATCATCGATATATGATCCCCTAGATGGTCTTTTCGCGCTCGAAAATGACCCCTTCAAAAGCACTACTGAAAGCCGAGCAATAGTAGTTTGGTCGCAGTCCGCTGGCAGGCAGCCGATCGTTTCCGGTGTGAGAGCTGCCGCGAAGAATATCGGAGCGCTATTGTCGTGCATACTGTTCTATTTATTGCTCTCTCTGTCATATGATTTACGAGCAAGGAGAATGTGGAGCCAACTTATTTGTATGTGAGGGCATATCTAGCTAATGTATCGATGCAGCCAATCGATTGCGCATTCTGACCGACAGTCGGAGGAGTCGGGAAACAGTACTGTTTCCTATAGAGCGGGCGTGGTTGTTAAACTTACGGCAGCTGCTCTTGAAACGACCAATCGGCTACCTGATACCGGGTGAACAGCAGGGCAAAGGATTCCGTGGTCCGCGATAAACTCGGTAGACACCGTATCACCGCTACGTAAGGGAGAGGACCGCGCAAGCGACCTCGAACCTGTAACTAGTCGGGAGACCAAATTAATCTGGTTACAAATAGAAGTAAAAGCTCGAGTGTCGGTTCGCTGGGTGATTAACCTAGTTATCTCGCGGTAAGGCGTTGGTCTCTTACGGGCGAGTGACATTACTAGTTCTACGTTGACCTCACGGGAGACAGAACGATCCAATAAAGTTTAAACTTCCTGCGGTGACGGGTTCGCCCGTTGTAGTTGACAGCTAAAGTTAGGCATTTAAAAGGTTTCCTGAAGCTGCAATAGAAGTGTCACTATTCTCAGACTACTAGGGAAAACAAAATAAAAATCAAAACATTGCTCAAAGACTGTACTTATTATTATGGCCACCATACAATGAACATGTTAGAAGTTTGAGAAGAAGTTTTTCGAATTCGGTCAAACGCTGAGCTACGCCTCAGCATTGTTTACTCAGGCTCATAACAGTGTAATTAAAATATCACCAGCCATTACAAAGACTTGGAGAAATTTTATGTAAAGGGAGTAATTCACACAGAATTCCGTAATTGAAACAAGTCGTTACCATATTCTGCGAGCGTAGAGAATAAAAATCCTGAACGTAGCGCGTTGAGTAAAAGCGTAATTAGTAATAATGGGAAAATTATCCATTAGTGTAGGTAATCTAATTATGTGTGTTTACATTAGAAATTCATAAAACTCCTAATTTTATTGTTACCATCCCTGACTAAGCTTAGAAACCGCTTTTTTTTTTATTTGTTGTGTGGGGCTTTTCTAAGGTCTTTATGAGCCTTATAACACTGCGACCATTGCTGATCTATTGTGTTCGCCACCTACTATAATTCTGCGCTAAGCCTCGAGTCATTTAAGAACCGCAACAGGCTTTTGGCGCCAGATTGTTTTACCTCCTCAGGTTGAAGGTAATGACCACCCAATTGGATGTATCTTTTACCCATCAGCGGGCCACACTCGCACATGAGGTGCAGGGGAGTTTCCTCTGCCCCTTGGCAGAACCTGCACATTTTTGTGTCTCGCAGCTTGAGGTTGTACATGTGTTTGTTGAGGCCACAATTCCCCGTGAGCGCCCTCACCAGTATGCGTAGATTGTTCCTATTTAGTGATAAGGCCTCACGGGTCGGAGGCTTTAATTAGCGCTTTGGATTGATTCAACCCTGGCGTGTTGTTCCAGTGGTTGACGGATTGTTCTAAACATATTTGTTTGAGAATTAGGTTTGCAAGGCTTTTTGGTACGCCACATCAAGGTTCAGGGCCGTATAACGTTCCCTTTGCGCCCGTCTTAGCAATTATGTCTGCTTTTTCATTTCCTTTAGAAACCGCATTACTTTGTCAAGAAAATTTCACTGAGGCCAAATTTTATTTTTAAAATAACTATTTAATTGACTTTCATTTTAACTACGACATAATATAACGTGGGGCGGCATAGTGAAATTCTCTGGAACGAGTTACTTTTAGTAAAAGGAGTAGAAAACAAATTGCGAAATTTGAAATTGGATGTCCCTGGAAACACGTTACTTTTTGAAGTGGGAGATTGTCGTTTCTTTTTCATTGTGGTGTCGATTTGAAAATTGTGTGTCGGAATAGCAATGAATTAACCTCGATTTTTTTTTTTGCGTTATGGTGTTTCACAATTTTTGCTTGCCGCTGTTTCAGTGAGTTTAAACGTTGACGTTATCATCTACACGACGACGCACGTGAAGATCGACCAGCGTCCGCAGCTACCGAGTCTAATATTAATGCCGTAAGTCAATTATAGTTTTACCATTTGTAAGTATTTCTATAATTTTGACTGTCTAGTACCTATGTTTTTTATATTTATTATTTTTTGTATGCACTGAGTAGGTATCTATCTATTTACTATTATTATGATTTCGATTTTTATTTATTTATTCGTTTTTTTTTATTATAATTTTAAATACTTTTTGATGATATTTTAATTATTTTTTTTAGGAACAATATTTTTTTAAAAAACATAATTTAGAATAGTAGATATTTTTTTTTTTTTGAAATTTACGATTTTATTTTCAGTTTTTATTACATTTTAATATTTTTACTAACACTATCTTAAGATAATTTTGGAAAAGTAATTCAGATATTTATTAATTTGACATATTTTTGACTATTTTAAATTAATTTTTTTATTTTAATTCCTTCTTTAATCTATTTTTCTTAATGATATTTCACGATTTTTGATGGAATTATTTTTTTTAATGACTATTTCAAAATACTTATGAATATCTAATTTGATCTCTTTTGTTTTTCTTTTAATATTAACTTAACGTGCTCACAGGTAAAATATTTTCTGGTACACCTGCCTAGTTAGGCGGTGGTAGTGACCAATATGCTGCTGTATGCTGTATTTTTCGCTCTTGGTCCAAACACATATTTTTTTGTAATACTGCAGGAATTTATATCTCGTGATGTACTTTTAATAAATTAAAATAAAAAATAAAACTATTGCTTATGCAAAGTGTTGTTTTGGCAATACCGTGCGACAAAAAATATATACTTTCCAGGGAATTCGTACTGTATTAGGCATTGGAATGATTCAAATGCAAAAGATTTTACATGTGTTTCTGAATTACGGAGGCTTTGCACTCGATGGCTACCGCATGATTTGACTGAAGATCAGAAACGACTGCGTATTTGAAAGAGGGCTAGCAAAGTTTGATGGAGGGTTATCATTGGCTGTCTATAATATTGGGTCAGGTGTCGAAACCTAGGTGTACTGTATTGACGGGAAAGAAAAATCTAATCAGCAGAATGGGTCTTTCCTTTTGAAGATTTGCCAACGAAAGTTAAAAAAGTCTAAGCATTGATATGAAAATGGTTGCTTTTTTTCGGCAAATCAGGAAATTGCACAACAGTGTCGGTGGAAGATCAAAGGACCGTGACTGCAGATTGGTACGTTAACACTTGCCTGCCCAGAGCCTTAGAAAAAGTTCGCGAAAGGCGTCCTCAAAGCAATGTCGTCCTTCACCACGATAACGCGTCCGCACATTCCGCTAAGGTAACGGAAGCGTATTTAAAGGGTTCCAATGTAGAACTGATAATACATCCGCCATATAGCCCAGACCTTGAACCTTGTAACTCTTTGTTTCCAAAAATTAAAGACAAACTTACGAGCATTTTACGAGCATTTTACATTTAAAGCACACATTTTACGAGCCCTGAATCGGCGGTGAATGAGTTCCACGCAGCCATTGAAGTGGCCCCCTAAGGAAGACTGATCCAACTGCTTTTTACAATGGTTCCAGTAAATAAAAAAATGTATAAATTGTGAGTATAAATGAGAAATGTATACTTTGAAAAAGAGAAATGTATGTTTTGAAAAATAATAAATGTATCATAAGTCTAATATCTGGTCTTATTTATCAGAATCCAGGAACTTCCTGTATGACATTTGGTAAAATATTCATAACCTTAGTTCAAATAATTTAGATTTTCTGTAAGTTTGAAACACAAAAACGTATTTATCTCTGAAGTGTATTTTTGAATGTAGTGACGTACCTGAACGTTATTATCACGTTGAATACAAACATGGCTCCATAACAAGTTTTTATTAAAATGATCTGTCCCTAGAAAACCCTGGGTGCAGCAGCCATCTCATAGCGTAACTTACAACGGGCTATTATATTTAAATGCTGTACAGAATGTCGTATTTGTGCTGTTGACCGTTGAGGAGTTCCCTCGCTGAATGCCAACCTTGGGCGCATTAGCGCTGTCGCGGCGAAACTTAGGAAGGGCTATCATAATTAAATGCGTACACAAAATTTAGTTTCTGTGCTGTTGATTGTTGATGAGTCTCCTGGGCCAGAGCCAATTCATGGTGCACCAGCCACGTCATGGTAAAATTTAGAACGGGGTATCCTAATTGAATGCGTATACAATATTTTGAATATTTACTGTTGACCGTGGAAGAGTATCCTCGTCGGGAGCCGATCCTGGGTATAGAATCAGGTCATACTAACCATAAAAATGCATTGTCATCGGAACTGAATGAACATGTAAAATTTCAACTTGATAGGATAAAAGGAAGTGGTTCCATTTCAGGTTGCAAGATTTGACCTAAACAAACTAAGGAACATTACAAGGTAAATAAAATCTTCTAATAAATACTATTTATTACTGCTCTGTGGTATTTATGTAGTATTTTAATGCTAAATAAAAAAAAACTTATTTTTTTACAAACGAAAAACTTCATACCGAATATCAGATCCTGCTCCAAGCGTTTTGGCCCTCAGTCATGGACTCCAAATGTCAGTCAGGACATTTATTAATATAGACTCATTTTATATCATACTAGCTGACCCGGCGAACTTCGTACCGCCTAAGTCAATGAATGTCGTGTTACAGATTAGCTGAACTTAATTTATTATTTTATCAAAGTAATACAATGAATACAAAATAAATATTAGGTTCACTACTTTATTAAGATAATAACACAAAAAGATATATAAAAGTACAAAAAATAAGTATATCAATCGCGTGTCAGCAAGACATGATTGAATTAAACTATTTACATCTTGTGCAGCATGGGATGCACTCGGTTTAATTCTCTTCATTGAAGCACCTTGTGATATACGACATTTTTTGTATTTTTATCAGGCGCAAGAACAAATTAAGCGGATGATTTGCCGACACGTGAACATGCCACGTACAACTGACCATAAGAAAAACACGGATTTACATTTTGTATGACAAAATGTTTTTCTTTTATTTTAATTTTTCTTCAATTTTCCAATTTCCGTTTTTAATAGTTATTCTGCTATTCGGGACAGAGACAAATACAACAAATCAAAAACCATGAAAATCGGTCCAGCCGTTCTCGTGTTATAAGTGTTCTAACAAACCAGACTTTGTTTTATATATATATGTATAGATTAACCTATGACATATCTCAAATTAATTTATCTACGAGTATCATTCGTTATTATTTCAGTTAGTTATTACTTATTCGATACCTTTATCGTCGTTTATATAGCAAAATTGGCCTTATCGCAAATAAACCGGAAACTCCACAATTCTTTATCACAATGTGGTAACGCAACATATGCAACGAATTTCGCTTTATGTAGATACTCCCGCGCTCGGGTCACGTTTCCTGCACAAAGCCAATTTTGTTGCCTCCTTTTATGGTTTATCTGAAAACGTAGCTGACGCAGAGCCCAGCCGCTCGCCGGGAGCGGTGCGCGGAACAACTTTGCAGCATTTTAAGCACCGCTTATTTCATCTCCAACGCAATTTTGTAACAGGAACTTTGCATTACACGTTTACTACCAGGAAACGTCGATCGAGGTAGGAACGGAAATAAACTAGAGCTGTCAACTACAACGGGCGAACCCGTCACGTCAGGAAGTTTTAACGAAATGATCGTTCTATCTCTCGTGAAGTGAGCGCAGAAGACAAAAACAGTCCACCGTCAAGCTCCGCCACATGCCCGTAAGAGGCCAACGCAGGCCTTATCCTCAAGATAGCCAGGAATGCTACCTAGTGGGCTGACAGTCGCGCCCTTACTTCCAGTTGCGACCAGATTACTTCAGTCTCTCGACTGGTTACGAGTTCGAAGTCGCCTGCGCGGTCCTCTCCCTTATGTAGCGGTGAAACGGTGTTTACCGAATCTATCGCGGACCACGGCATCCTTTGCCCGGCTCTTCACCCGGAATCGGGTAGCCGATGGTCGTTTCTAGAGCAGTCGCCGTAAGATCAGCAACCACCCCCGCTCTATAGGAAACAGTACTGCTTCCAGACTCTCCCGACTGTAAGTCAGAATGTACAATGGATTGGCTTACGTCCCACGGTGCGCAGACCGTCCATGAGCGCCAGAAGGTTGACTCCTAGGGAAAATTAGCCCTAAGGCCAGAGTCCTACCCGGACTCGCGCTTCATGCGTGGAGGCCGCCGGATGGGTGTTGACCCGTGAGTGTGACCGACCCCGAGCAAATGGGTCTTCGTGGCTAACTCAGCAAGGGCCCATTAACTCCCAAACTGGGAACGAAATGTAAGAAGGTTGCGTACCTATATTTTTATAATTGTATCCCACACAAGAGTCTTTATTTTTACAATCTCCAAACGGTTTATTTAACTTTCCCGGCAAAGTATTATGAACCGGATTTTTTTTTGAGATGGGGACAGATATACATTTTGAAACCTCCACCCCTCCCCCCCCCCCCTCCCCCTCACCCGAGACGATTGAGACCATTTCCAAACTGAAGTCTGTCTGTGAGTCTGTGTGTGTGTGATTCTGTGTGTATTCGTTCATGATAAAATCTGTGTGTATTCGTCCATGATTGAAATCCGCCATATTTAAAAAAATCAACATCATTTTCCGAAAAAATGCCATTTTAATACCACGGGAAAAAAACTACAAATATACTATGAATTAGCCCGCGGGAAGAGGTTTGATTTGCGGAGTTACTTGTCTACTTGCCGGTAAAGTTTTGATGACAGGTGACACATTAGATTTTTCATCATTGTAATTGGACTGAATGTAGCTCGTTTGCAATAATCATGGGAAAATCCACTCTCAAGATTTCCCTGAGAACTTTCTTAACCTACGTAATTGATGACAAGTAGCGTCCGTAACCACGTTTAATCGCCGTTTTTCATTCGTCGCCGAAGTCAGCGTTGTGCTTGGTCTGAACTTGGAGGGTTAACGACCTGAGTATTTAACCGCGCGATTATTCAAATACATGCCTAGAAGACGTTGTTATCACCCAACAAGGCAGGTTCCACAGAAAAGCACTGGCCTTGTAGATAATAGGAAAAACGAAAATAAAATAGAAGCAAATGAACTTCTTTTTCTTAAACGCCACGCCCCATGTTTGCGATCATATTAAAAGCAACCCTTCCTATACAGACAAAAGCACAAATATCTCCTCACTAATATCTATCAGCATAATTCTTCAGATGTTATTTTTCTGTGTTTCGCCCTTTACTTAATATATGCCATCTAAATAATTATACAACAAAGCCCCCAAAAAAGGGCTGGTCTGACTGTTTGATATCCATACACTCAAGAACCGCTGGCCTGATTTATATGCGGTATAGGAATATAAAAAAGAATCAGCATCACCATCATCATCATGATCATCATCATCATCATCATCATCGTCCTAGTCATCGTCGTTGTCGTCGTCGTCGTCGTCATCATCATCATCACCATCATCATCATTTTAACACCACTGCTGTCGAGATTGTTGTGAGCGGGAAGGGGAGGGAATGGGGGGGGGGGGGGGAGAATCGAAAAAATAAGATCGTTCCTATCTCGCCTTATCTAGAATGCCTTAACTTCGAAGAAAATAAACCAAGATGTATAAAGTTCCAGACGAAAATATTCTTCTTCTTCCGAGGGCTCCTATGACGCCTTATCTATGGTGCTTTAATACATACCTAAGTACTCAGGATGTATGAGGGGCTATTTCGCTACAATTCCGTACAGGTTGATCAACGTCCTTAACATTTAATCTTGAGGCTCCGCATTCGGTCTAAATATATCCTTTGCCTCGAATCGATCGTGAATTGTCAATAAGGCTGGGTAGGTAAATAAAGCAATAAACCACACTCGTCTTTATTACGAGGACCAACAATTTACGTAGGCGATAAACGAAGAATAACGATCGCAAATTTCGTACCAATTTTGTGGAGAGCCCAGTTAACCTCTGCCGAAGTTAAGTAATTGAACAGATAAAATCTCTCCCAGCTGAACGCGACTGGGATACGTCTTGGCGAGACATTTATTTTACATACGTAAGTATTTGTGCGTATCGTCAGTCTCATGACAAAAATCACAACATTTTTAACGAAATTGAGTTGTTTGCAATGGCAGTCTTATAAAATAAAAAGACTAAAATAGTATCTTTACGTTTTCAAGGAGATTTGGACAATCAAAGAGTCACCAACCACCAAAATTAAAGAAAAATGAGTAAAGGTGTAGTAGTTTGAGTAGTTTTAGTTTGGATAATAGAACTACCAACATTTGAGTAGATTAGAGGAAAAGGCCACCAATAGACTTCGGTGACATTTTCCATACGTTAATTATGCAGCCATGCTTCCAGTAGGTTATTTATTGAATGTAAAGAGATCATTGTAACTGTGCACCTCAAAAAGTATACCAGAGGGATATAACTGATGGTATACGCTTGCTGGTAAAGTCTGGGGGTGTCACAACCTATTTTTTTTGTTATTGTCAGTTATAACATCGAATCAACCGAGAGGATTTAATATTACAATTGCAAATGTAATAAAGAGGATCATTAAAATAAATATATAAGGAAAAATAAGGTAATCACGAAGGCTTCTTATCCAAACCAACAGCTCGAGTTCAATTTGCATTCTTCTACGCATATAACGTCTAAAAATAGAACCAAACGCGAGTCTGGCTGAAATGTGACGGTATATTTAATTTTCGCTGGAGGGACGCTACGATCTTATTCCATTCGGCGAGGAAAATTTAACAGTCTTCCGCTTTTTGACGGCCGCAGCAATTGAAATTAATGACTTTAGGAAACAATGGAATGGCTGGGTCTTGATAAATTCATACGCAGTTGGGTGTCTTTATATGGAAGAGAGGATGTGAATAATCAATGCTGTTAATTTTATTGTTTTGCAAAATCTCGGATTCGCTGGAAATATCAATTTCTCTAGAAATTATTATGGTATATTCAGTATGAGTCTCAGTCAGTCAAAGCACCAGAGAATATACAATACAATACAATTTATTCTACTCCAGTAGGTAGGCATTCTTATACTTAGAGGCATCATTGCGTCTAACATTCTTAGTGATTAAGGAAAATTAACTATCGTGATGAATCGATTACATATTATATAAATTAATTAAGGTAATTTATAATCCGTTTAACCCGTTGAGTATGATACGACCAAATCTGGTTGTGAAACAATTATCCGTTGAGTATGATACGACCAGATCTGGTTCCGCGTTTTTTTCACTTCTTTGACGTTCTCATATTTATTCATAATTATCTAATTGTTTTACAAAATGATATTTCAATATTCTATATTCGAAATTTCAATGCAATCATTGTGCAGTTGTTCTTTTTATGATTGGTGTAGTAGTTTCGTAGTTATAGTACTTTAAGGTCGATGTCGCCGAAAATCCTGCAAAAGAGACAGATGCATCCATGATAATTAGAAAATAATCTAGTATTTAAAATTTCTGATTAAATAGAGAGCATAATGTCTATAATCATAATTATCAAAGTAATAATTGTGATATTATGTCATATTGTGATATTATATAATAACGTGATAGTGAGGCATAAAATACGCCATCATCGACGAAGGTTTTATTTTCCACGTAAATTAGTTATGTTAGTACTCATTGATGAGTCTCTTTTGTTTTAGATGATAAAAATAAGCAATGCATTTACTTTACACTATATACCTCAGAAAAATATGCGAAAGGGGCGTGCTCGCGAAAAAATACGGGAGGTCAATTTTGTAGGGTTTGAACAATAAAAAACCAGCGTTGACGAAGCGTCAAGCGCAGATTCTACGTCCGCTCGCGCCGGCTACTATGCGCATACTGAATGCTCTATCGCAGCGCTAACATAGAATAACTATCTTTACGCAGTGGTGGTATAAGGGTGTTAATGGCAAAGCATATTCAGCGTAACTCTCAGAGCGCTCTCACGTTTTAATTAATTGTAATTATTTTAGGACCTAAATAAAAAATGTGGCTTAGTGCTGTCCTAGATAATTAACCAGTTAATATAATGAAATTATAATAAAACACACTCACCGCTTTCATTGTATTAGTAAACGCGCCTGTAGGTTTTCGAAGTCAGTTTAAAGCCCTGATGTCCAGGGCTATTAGAAACTTTTTTGAGTTCAAATTTTAAATTGGTTCCTTATCGAGGGATTCACTTAGAAACTTTTTTTAATTAATGCTTAGGTTTATTATTCAAAAAACTCATAAAACTAAAATTCTTCAAATATGGTCGTTTCCAGGTATCATGTCGCCTTAAATATACCAAATTTACAGCATATACCAAATGATTACAATAGAATTACGTCAAAAAATACATTACTATAGTTACAAAAAATAAGGATATTTTTAAAATCATAATTGTATAATTATTAGGCATAAAATAATTAAAATAAAAAATACGCGCAATAATCAATTTTATTCGGAATTCAATAAATAACGCAAAGCACACGCATCAAGACATGCGGGCTCTCAACAAAAATATCTAGTTAGAATAATAATCAGACTCAATCGATTTTAGTTTCAATCGTGAAACCGACTCCCCAACGACGTTTTAGGCCCGAAATCAATAAGCAAACAAATATACAAACCTTCGCTGACATAATAGGTCAGAGTTATCAACTATGCTACGAATCAGTTTGAATGGCTATGTTAACATATTATTTTCTCTGCGATCTGCGTAGTTTTAGAAATTTATAACCCACCATATCCATTAAAAATTATGTGGATTTAGATAATTGGATATTATTTGAACTATTTCTTGTTATCGATTAAAACATTGTTGAAATTTTTAAAAAAACAACATGTTAATATTAGGTCCTCATATATGCAATGCTGTTTTATCACACTGACCACTTTGAACCTGGATAACTTGGGTTTGAGTTGGAATTTTGGAATTCAAATTAATTTTAATTCAAGGCCATGTTATTCTTTTTTATGAATCAGCTATTTATTTTACTTTCCGTCGTTTGTTTATGTTCAAATATTTTCGTTTGTGCAACCGTGGTAAAGTTCAAATTTTGCATTATTTTTAAATATGAGATCATGGGCTGGTGTTTTCTATTACAGCTTCTTGCAGTCTGGCTATTCAGTTATCGTAAATGTGTACTGTTAAGAACTGCAAAAAATGATGTAGAAGTAAGTGATTTAATAACCGAACCTTTTCAATCGCTCATCGCCACTGCTCTGTCTGCAAGACAACTTATAACCACAGATTTCACTTCAAACAATCGCAAAGATGCAGTTGCGGCTGGAGACTCTTGGTCACCAACCGTACCTGCCAGACACACACACACACAGAGAGACACACACAGACACACACACAGGCATCTAAGCGAAGAGACAAACCACAGCTGCGACTAAATAGTGACATAGGTTCGCGGGTATGACCGAATGATTCTTGCACGCCAAATTTCAGCTCAATCGGATGAAGCGTTTAAGCGCTATCGTGGAGGAATACACACACACACACACATACACACACACAGAGAGACACACACACAAACACTCAGACTCACAGACAGACGTCAGTCTGGAAATGGTCCTAATCATATCACGGGGCTCAAATTGGATATTTCCGTCTTTATCTCGATGTTTTTCAGCGCGTTCACAAAACTTTCCCTTGGGCCGGGAAAGTAATATTCAAATCATTCAAAGTATACAAACCAAAACGCCGAGGAATTGTTTTAGGAACATATAATAGGAACATATAATAAACGTAATTACTTAATAGACAATTTGGACAACTCGGTAATGTATAGTCCTTTAACGTAAGCTTATGTAAGATCAAAGATAAATTAAGATTTTGCACTGTCGCAACCCTACTAACCACATCAAGAGGGATAGGGCACGTTAGAGGCGACGTCGTTCCTAATATATGTATGTCAGTCATCATTGAACATTTCGATATATTAAATAGGAGCCGGCCACCTGTAAGGTAATTGTCGTTAGACATTAGGGTGGGCTGCTACCGAAAGGGGTAAAGGTTAAAAAAACTTTGTAGTTAAGCTTGAGATCAAACAGCTTCGCAGGTTACAGAGCTTCCAGTAAGCATATTTGTATATAGGGTTTTCCAATAATGGAGGGTCAATGTTGACAGTCTGTGTTGGCTATGTTATTTTGGCGTCGTCTGTCAAATCTGTTGTTTATTATTCAGTCACTGATGCCAAATCCCCACGGCAAGTTAGACGATTGAGCAGCACGGTCAAACTTTATTATAAAAATGAGTGTTCGTTAGTCCATGGTTATCTATCGCAAAGGTGACGTGAATTGACCACCAATATCGTGCGATTTGACCCCGCTAAACTTTTTCGCAGTCGCAGCCACAATCGACCTATACCCTCAAAGCCAACATAACCCAGGCCAACGCTCAAATTCATCCGGATGTTTTTTTTTTTTTATTATTATTTTTTTAAGACAGAAGAAGGACAGCAGGCAAGGCTACAGGCTCAGCAAATAATACCACAGAACTATATATCCATCACCCCAACACAGGCGTATACCTAGTGGGGTGATGTAATCCTGACAAGTTAATGCCCTTTCGCGATTTTCTTCATATGTATTCTTTTAAAATGTGTTAAAAAAATGAACACAATCTTTTTTTATGTAACTATAAAAAATAGGATAAATAAATAAATAAATAAATAAATGTATGAGGATTTATGCGGCAGAGTCATTGGAAATTGGACCTCTAAGATCCGTGCAACCGTGCAAAGCCGCGGCGGATATTTGAACGATGTCGTATTCCATACATAATGGCATATATGGGCCTTGTAAATAAAAAGGAATTTGTAAATACCTCACACATAGCTTGTTTTATTGCACAGAGTGTCAACATCGACCTGCCCTTATTGGAAAACCCTATACAATGTAATATTATCGGTTAATATTGTAAGTATTGTGATATGGTTATATAATAATTTGAACAGCAATTGCTCGAGATTCGAACCTTGACTAACCCAGTAACTAATGCCAGTGAGGTTATTTTGAATAAGCTGGAGCGTCTGCAAAATATCTTCCTCAGGTATGTTTTAAATTTGCGAAAGTTCGACCACGTTAGCTGCTTTCGTGAGCAACTTTATTGGCTTCCTATTCGCGATCGAAGAAATTTGAATACGTTGTCGCTACTCTACAACATACTCAATAACCCCACTTCACCCTCCTATCTCAAGGAGAAATTCCACCCCTTGAGAGGCCACGGTCTTCCACTTCGATCAAGCCGGGATAACACACTCGCCATTCCGATACATCATTCTTCTGTTTACACGCACTCTTTTACAGTTCATTCTGCTCGTTTTTGGAATCAGCTCCCTCACTCTATCAGGCATGCACCTTCGTTGCATACTTTCAAAAAGTTGTTAAAGAAACATTTATTTTTACACAATTAGTGGCTACTAATCAAATACCTGACATTGTCCTCTCCTTTATCCTTCCCTGGGCAACCTTACCATAAGTTACTGACATATATTTGTATAAGTTTATTTTAAATTTAACTTTACTACTTCTTTGCGTATTGTACTGTAAAAATAAGAAATTATTTTATCAAATGGTTGACTGTAAGATTTTGCTATGGCTCTAAGTCCGCCATTTGTGCATAAATTGTGTTTTTTATAAAACCAGTGTAATACTCATTAAGTTATGTTTTATAGCACAATAAAGTTGTTCTATTCTATTCTATACTAACGCCATAGCAGGTAAAACTTTAGAATAATACGCCCTGTAGGAAGTAATAATATATGCATTGCGAATGCAATAAAACGCAGTGAGCCCTCATCTCGCACGCTGAGGCTGGTAAACGTTTATTCTGCTTTGTTATGCAAAACAGAAAACATTTCCATAATGTCACCTACCTATTACTTATGTATATGCTATATTAGTGACATGACAGAGAGTCTTTTTAATGTGTATAGAGCGGGTAGTTAGCATATCTAATTGGCGTGCACAATGTTTGTGTTGTGTAATTACCGCCCCTGTGAAGCTAAATTTGAATAAACGCACAATGAAAGATTATATACTAATCTACTGAGCATTAAGAGTACTACTGAGAAACACATGAACGAATATACATTTGGTCCAGATTTAGCAGCTGTGGGACAGTTTTCTCAAGTGCTACGTATTTATAGCTTCACAGTCCATTGATGGTACATTTCACTAGACGATCGTTAAGCGGCCCGAGTGACACTACAATAGAACTGCGGCTTGATATGTGGCACAATGAAGAGAACCACCTGTTTACATCCATTTGCTGCTTTCTGGATTATCGCTGCTTCTGGCAGCGGAAGATTGAGGCTTACACACACCTATTAAGTATTAGTTTTTTTTTAATAGAAAATAATAAATATCGCCGATATATATGTGAGACCTCGTACCCTCCGATAATTAGAATTTGCCTTTTTTAATGTTGTTGGTGTGAAATCATTCTCCGGATCATTCTGTCAATTTACAAAAGGCTCAAATTGCTTAGTTTTCTTGTGATTCTCATTGCAGTGGCATCTCGTAGGCATGAGTTGATGATTTGATTCGGTGACATTTCTTTCGTGATTGGTAGTAATTCCTCGCAAACAACTTAACCCTTTGACAGTTTTAGCTTTTAGTATAGTAAATTAATATAAATTTTTAAATTTTGTCCCATTTACACAACTAAAAAAATAATTATTCAGGGTATAACAGAAATTGCTCATCGACTCTATTACTCGTCAACTGCTCATCGACTTTATTTATGAAATGGATATTCAGATGAAATAAATCCCTGACTACTTACCGTGAAAGTCTTGGGGTGACATATTTTTTTGTCTTGGGGTGACATATTTGGGGTGACACACCAATTTTTCCATGCCCTGAAAGTTTGCTTGATGGCGTATACGAGGTCTCACATTTAAAGCGACCATATAGTGCTCTCAAAGCTCATTTATTTATTTATTTATTTATTTAAAAATTAATTACTATAAAACATTGATTAGCTTACAAAAACAACAGGAACCGAATGGCAAAACCTTAACCTTTTGCTTATTTGTTTCTGTCACCCAACTGGGACTAGCCCGTTCTAGGGTGGACAGGACTCCAATATTACAATCAAGTTTGCTTGATTGCTTGGTTGCCTACAAATATACAAGTTTTAGTAAAAAGCTAATGACACAAATATTAAATATTAATGAGGATATTGACATGGATGCGTCACCATTAAATGATGTCTTCCATAAAAAGAGACAACGTTAGGTACGAGTATTTTTTCATAACTTAAAAATTGATCACTAGACAAATGGTTTCTTAAAACGTAAATAATATCTAAAAGATAATCCAGGTAAAATCCAAAAGGTGAATAAATTATCTCTATACGCCATGACGCTATAGAAAGCTGATCTTGTAAAAAGAAGAATTGAAGAATAACGGATCTATCAAATAATAAGTAATTGAATCATAATCCAATATTATCATTTAAATATGTATGTATCCTATTAACCATTTAAAATAAAAAGTCATTTAAAAAACGTGCTATTAGCTCAATTTTAGAGGACTACTTCGAAACGAAAAGCTATCTAAGAAAGATATCTAATCTATATCAATAAAAATTTAAACGCTCGTTTGTTCAAAATCCTATATCTCCGACAGTTCTTCGCCTTATTTTTATTTGTTTTTCCATTATTTTAAAATTTTAAGTTACTTTTCTGCTCGTATTGATTCACCCACTACAAGGATGTCACTAATAAAAAACTCACCCTGTATATAAATAAAAAGTATATGTTCGTTGTCCGATTTCTTAAATCTCCGACAGATCTTCATCGATTGCTTTGAAATTTTGACACAATGTTGTATCCGAAAACGCGCATGTTTTGATGTAATTTAGCTCATTAACATATTAGCTCTCAATATATTACAAACGAATGTATCAGAAACGTGGGCTATCTCTTTTCTTTTTTTTCATTTAACCAGACTGCGCCACAGCAACTCGTGGCTGGGCATAGCTACGATGGTCATCCAGAAAGTAAGGTTATTCATATTCATTTTATTGGTATACTGGTATACAAGTCAGATACAGATTAGCAAACATTCATACATATTAGCAAACAAACATTATTTTTTTTATCGTAAAGAAAAGATAAAAATAACCAAAAAAAAATGAAAGAAAAAAACACAAGAATAATGTAAAAAAAGGGAATACAAGAATAAATGCGAAGAAATCAATAGCCACCAAAGCATTTTAGACTTCACTCGAGTAATATTCCTCCAGTGAGTAAAACGCCTTATCTGTGAGGTACCTCTTAAGGCGCCTCTTAAACACGTCATAAGATTGCGCCTGCCTAATGTGCTCGCTGAGTTTGTTGTAAACCGCTGGGCCGGCGATATAGGCTAGTCTCTCCGACTTGGATAATGCATGACTTACCGAACGTAGCATGCTACGGGATCTTGTTGGACAGTGGTGATTCACACCATTCACTTCAAAATCGGCTAGATTTCTGCGAACGAACAGCGCTCCTTCCATTATATAAATGGACGGCAGCGTTATGATGCAGAGATCTCTAAACAGAGGCCTAGCTGGCGTATCAAGTGCCACACGCGCTATTGTGCGGACTGCACGTTACAAGGGCGCCTGAGGCCGATAGATTTTTTTTATTTCAAAGTTGGTGCACCTGGCATGTAGTGGGGGTCCTATCGGTCAATTTGTTATGTCCCGCGTATTTGTCGGCCATTTCTTTTAATCTTAGTAAATTATTCCAATAGAGATGTAGACGCGCGCTCCCGCCACCTCCAGTCCGTGCGAGATCCGCGCCGTTTTACATTTTTGACTTTGCAGAACTATACCGCCGCGAGTATCCCTCGGATGACGGGGGATAAGACGTGGGTGTATGACTATACCCTACATTCCAAAAGACAATCACTTCAGTGGCGTCATTCATTTTCCCCATCCACCGAAACGTTCAAGATTCATCCGGAAAAGTGATCGCATCTGTTTTATGGATCCGTAAGGGAATCCTGCAGGTTGATTTACCTAAAGGGACTACCATTAATACAGAAGCTTACTGCAATAATAAATTAATAGTTTTAAAAAAACACTAAAAACACGCTTTCGGGCTATGATACGATATTCACATACACACGGCTATGATACGATATTCCATCATGGAATGCCAGTGCCTATCTTCCGGCTTCATCATCAGACCTTGAAACCTAATCGTGGTCAAAGTTCATTCCAAGACTTTTCTAACAAGTCCAAACACAGCTATGATACGATGTTCCATCATGAAGTTCCAGTTCATATCTTCCGACTCCATCATCAGATCAGTTCGACAGTACCATATTATTATATTGTCATCAGAACTACATACAGCTGCCAATGTTCATGACGCTACGATCCTTGGAAGATGGTTAAATTAGTTACCTTAGATTCCATTACATAGTTAGTTACATACAGGTCGACCTAATAAAAGCGTGTTAATTAAAAAGAACAATTCAGAACCGCGGAAGCGGAATGCATGACAACCCAGCCTTGTGCATGACAACGCCAGGCCCCACACCGCGCGAGTTAAGGAGCTGCTGATATCGTTTGGATAAGATATTGTCGCCCATTCCACCTATTGATTCTACTTGTCGTCTTCAAGCTATAACCTTTTTACTAAACTAAAGGAGTATTTGGGTCGGAAACGTTTTTACAACGATCAGTAGGACGATGAAGCTGTGAAGAGCTGGTGGCGGAGGTCATTGACAATGTCATACAAAAGCTGATACTCTAACTACATAAATGTCTCAATCTCGACAGCGATTACGTTGAAAAATAGTATTATATATTTGTAAAGTCTCCTGTGAATTTCAATTAAATTAAAGCATTTTTCGATTCTACATAAATGTTGTAACCTTACTTTCTGGATGACCCTCGTAGTGGAAAATATAAAAAAAACACAATTTAATCCAGAACGATTATGTAATCAAATATCCATTAAAATGTGGTATAAATATAAAGCAATGGTTGTTATTTGTGTAGCTACAGTCTGTAAAATTATTTTGTCCCAAAATGTGACTCTTTTTATTACGCCGCATTTTCAGACTCTGTGACGCCTCAAGTGCGCGACGCGACGGTTTTCAGGCCTGGGAGCGAAAAGGTAGGGCGTAGAAGAATCAACGTATATCTCGTAGGCTAATGCGCGCGTGAGGAGGATAGAGGGAGATGGGGAGAGGGGGATGGGCTCAGCAATCGATAACGCCAACGTTTCGGAGTGGCAGCTCCTGACCTGATACATTACGCTTCGGAAAGTCTGCGGGTGTTCTGCATTCAGAGCGTGTACCAAAATCGGCAGCACCTGTTGCGAGTTGAGCAACTCCATGGTTTAGTTATACAGGATGAGTTTTTAAATAGTAGCATCCTTGAAGTGGGTGAATAGGTACGAGCAAAGAAGCAACTTTTGATTAAAAAAATATATGAAAAATATAAAAAAAAAAAATGAATTAAAAAAAACTGTTTGGTTTTTATTTTTAAGGTAATTTTGAAATATTTGACTAATAAAAAAATACGTGTTGAGCGCGCTGCGCCATCTAGGAATAGGTAAAAGATCGAGAATGGCACTATGCGCTTAACCACTAAACAAAAAAAATATAAAAAAACAAAAATCTGTTCGATTATATTTTTTTGGGAAACTTGATATACTTGACTGATAAATATATGTTTGACAAATTTTGAGCGCGCTGCGCTATCTAGCAAAAGGTAAAATATCGCGAATAAGCAATATTTGCGATATTTTACCTGCCGCTAGATGGCGCAACGCGCTCATACTATTGTTATACTATTTTTCCAAATATAAAATTTGTCATATTACAAATCAACAACCTTTTTTTTTACAAAATGATTTTTTCTATTTTTTTTAATTAAAAGTTGCTTATTTGCTCGTAAGTACTGATTCACCCACTTCAAGGATGTCACTAATTAAAAACTCATCCTTTATATGGTATTATATTGCTCAGCTCCATAGGACATTTTGGCTACTCTTTTTTGACGGCGAAATGCAGGTGCCGCTGGTAGCATTGACGGCGAAAGTAATAGTAATTTATTTGTATCTCTATAACAGCATTGATAATAATATTTTTTTTTTTTATAAAGGAACGATTGATTATAAAAATGTACCCTATGACACTCGGGATGACATAGCAATTCTAACAATACCACAAACTTCTAAATCGGTTTAAGCGTTTAAAAGTTATGGTGGAATAAAGAAATGGAAAACACACATAGATGAAGCCTGAACACATTACGCTGCTTTTTTGTTGGACAATCGTGTAAAAAGAGGACTGAACAGTGGTAAGTTTAGTCTTAAGCGAATGGAAAACAGTTTTGCATGCGGTTGTTGGATATTTTGTCTTTTTATTTACTTTTCGCTATTGAGTAGTGATGAGTATAGTTTACCGAGTCGGTAGTAAACGGCCACTTTAGAAATATTTTAATTTATAATTTATTTCTGAAGTATTGACCGCTATATAGTTTTTAATATCTACAGTAGCCAACACAAATTTGTGATATACACTTAAGTTATAGGTTAGCTGATAAACATTACCGCAAGGCAGTGTGTTAACCCTTTTTTAGAAGTTCGGTTGTAGTCTTTACTCTTATTTGTTAGGTTCTAGGTGTCTACGGTAGTTGAGACGCCCTACAAATTGCAGGTCTCACCTTCTGGTGAGTTGCTTCTGGCACAATAATTGTATCAGCGTGTTCGCGTTGAATCGGAATAAATCCCTTTGGTCTGTGGGTACTGCTTTCACAAATCCGGATAAAAATAGAACCCCTCTCTGATTACGTATTCGCCTTATCTGTTCCCTGTTTTCTATTGAAATTGTAACTCGCGGGGAAAGTCATGTTTAAAACAAATGTTCGTTTTGCGCACGACTCGTCCTGCGTTTCGCTGACTACTCCGGAATTTATATCGTTGAATGTTTGGAGTGCCTTTGCCCTCTCTCGCCCTCTCTTGATGAATTCTTCGACTTCTGATGACAAAGACAACCTGCTTCCTAGTCATAAGTTTTTTTTAATGAAAATACAGCGTCCGTCTTTGATTTGAAGTCTTTGATGCTCTGATAAGTGAATCGTTACCAATATATATTCTACTTTATAAATCATGACAATATATATTTGCGGACTACCAGCATCGGAGTCAGTATATATTTTGAGTTTAATTTTTAATGTTTCTTTCAAAAAATAAATAGGCAACAATGGAGGATCAATTTAAGCCAATTAAATAATTGTAAAGTTTTTTATGCCATCCTATAGTTTGAAATACGCGGAATATTACGAGACAAAAACAACCATAAATGAAGTGAAAAACCGCTATAGCGATATCGCTATAGCGGTAAGTCTGCAATTTGTGCATAAATTGTCTTCTATACTAATACTATAAATAAGTAATGTTTGTAAGTTTGTATGTAGGGGTAATATCTAAAACTACTAATCTGATTTCAAAAATTATTTAATTAATGGAAAGCTTTATTATCGACGAGTGCTATAGGCGATAAATATTGGATTTCATTACGAAATCACGATATTTGAAAATCGAGTCGAAGAAAATGACCTGGTGAGTTGTTTATCGGCTTGCGCTGACGAAACTGTTTGATATTGTGAACATAATGTATTACAAAAATATTGACCTTAAAGAGACCTATAAAAAAGTCATGGACAATATATATCCAACTTTTATATTTTAGTTACAATAACTGCTTTTATCTCTCAAAAAAAAAGAAAAGTAATTAGGCAAAAGTTTACTGAAGACATTAGCTATAAAAGAAGAATCCTTATCAAAAGAACGGGTGTTAAATAAAGATAAAATTAGCCATTTACTGTAAGTTTTTTGTGGGTATAGTTATAGAGATATCTTGAAATTAGTGACCCGTGCAAGTACCTCTAAATACCTAGATCAGCGTACGGCGGAAGGCAGCGCGGTAACGAGGAACAAGACTTGTACGTCTACGAGATAGGTGCGGTGCATCTGAGGGGGAAGTCTTGAACTATATATCTAAAGGTGAAGTCTAAAAAGGCAAATAAATGCCACTTTACTTAAATTTACAAATCGATTCGAAACTTTACGCGAAGCGAAGCCGCCGGCCACAGCTATTTTTATTATAAAGCCATGTAATATTCATTAAGTAATATTTTTATAGGACAATAAAGTTATTCTATTCTGTTCTATCCTAAAAACGGAAAAAAATAAAAATTGCAATTGGCTCAAATCCTATCCAATCCAATCCTGGGTCATTTCCTATTGCAAAAATGCAATAGAAAATATCAATTAGGGTCCATGGACTTGACCTGGTCTGGGAAACAACAGAGATTTGGGAAAAATCGTAAATTAAATGTTGTTGCATATAATATAAATCATAGAATAACTGTTCTTATCTTAATTGATATTATCTTAATTGATAATATCTTAATTGATATTAAGAATTATTATTATGTAAATAAGTCTGTTTTCCATAAGGCTAAATTTTAAATTATGTTTTACTGCAATTTTGCTTCTTTGGATGGGAGAAGAGAAAACTTGGGTATTCATCTGGTTATTTTCATTTTATTTATATATTTTATTTTATTTCTTTTGAAAAAATATAGGAATTATTTTTACACGATGATTTTGCGTTACTCATAACTAGGCAGTGCCTGTTCGTGTTAAATAAAATCTAACCAACATAATGTAATAAAAAAATGAGGATAGTATTATATATTAGAAACTGTCTGGATATGTCAATTTGTGGGTATATGGCCGGGTGTCATGTTTTAAACCAGAAATCAATTTTAGTTATTCGTCTAGAATATTAAATATCGTGAAAAAATGTAAACAAAATGCCTTTGTCCAAAAGTGGTCTGTATTCGGGGGAAGTCGAATTAAATCGCTTGAGATTGTTGCGTACATATTCTTTGCTGGGTTCTTGTTGCGTTATCTAAATTCATTCGATACTGTCAAAGCGCAGCTTTAATTCAAAGTTGTGGAACGTCCTGCACATTATACTCTATGTAAAGGTCATCTGAGAAGCATCTTCGAGGCTTTCTGTTTATAATTTTCATTATAAAATTCTGGGCTCCATCAAGTGCTCTATGTGAACTTTAGCTGCACCTCCCCAACCTATGATCCTATAGTTTAAGACGGATTGGCGTCGTCGGATCTTAGGTGCCCTTTTGGTCCATGATGCATATAATGTCTTCTAAAGTCTGAAAACATACGTAAGTCTAGATTAAAAACAAATTTTATTTTTATAGCTTAAGAAAAATACTTGGATATGCGTTTTAAAACATAAGATTTGTTTTTCGATATATGTAATTATTTTGTGATTCGAACCCTTCTTTCCTTATTTTCATGTGGTTTCGATACGGCTCACTATCACAATCTGGTTTTGCCATTATTCATTTTATTCCTGTTTGGACAGATCCCACGTGAATCTTCCTTCGCCTCACATCCGACTACGTGACAAATTGAGCAAGGCCAATTTACCAATGGAGATATTTTTATATGCAAATTTTCTTCGTCTTCCACCGCATGGAAACCCTCTTGCCTTATATTATGCAAACTTTCTAGTTTGCTAGTTTCAATTTCGCTTGGAAGCGAACATGGCTATTGAAGTAATAATAATACATAATACAGATATGTATGTATTATTATGTGATACTAGGGAGTGGGGGCTAATAACAAGTCAAAATGAGATACTCAGAAAAGAAGTGATTTTACTTGCAGCGTGGAAATAATTCACAAATCAATATAACAAGGACCTTTCAATCGGGAAAGTCATTGGTTATACGATGGTTTTTTTTATGATGACCTTTAACTCCTAGAGCCCCAATTGGCCGATGTCGGCCACAACACGATTCAGCGTGACGGCCTCGTTTTAATTATATTTTAATTTAATTTGTTTTATTTTGTTATGTTTTATTATGTTAATATGTTTTATTTTAATTATGGGTAGAGTGGTTTGGCAGTAATTAATGTTTTGATGAGACAGTGTCATAATTATTATTTTTTTCTAATTTTTACCAAATTTTTTTGGGATATCAACTTGTTAATCGGCTGAGGGGCCGAGGCCTGAAGGGTTAAATTGAAATAGAAAATAAAAATATATTTTCAATTGTATTGTTTGAACATGATTTTGGGCATGTCACCTACCACGTCACGCGGCTGGCGCGTACATGGCATAATCAGTAGGTCCTTTTTTCACACACTCTTTGCAGTAAATTAGTCTGTATTTCAGTAATAACGCGTCGAATGTTGGCTTCCAAGTGTTCAAATATATCTGGTTTATCGGCGTAGACATGCGACTTTACATATCACTAGAGAAAATAACCTAATGGCGTCAAATTTCACGAACTAGGTGGCCAGTTTGCAGGTACATTTTTGAAATTTATCGTTCGTCAAATATTTCTTTCAGTAAATTAATTGTATCGCGCGGTGTGTGGCATGTGGCGCCGTCCTGCTGAAATCGCATGTCTGCGACATTAATGCCTTCCAATTGAGGCACGAAAAAGGTAATAATCATGTCTCTGTACCGGTCACCGTTGGCTGTAACGGTTGTATAGAATTTATATGTCGCTCCTTAGGGCGAGCGTCCACCAAAAGACATATAATGTTAAATTTTATTATATTTAATACGATTATATCATGCCGAGATACTTACACGATTCACAAAGCAATCAACTTGCTTTAAGCACAAAGCATTGGGTTTATCTGTACTTGGCGGCAAAGTACTCCGCCGCTACCCAACAATGCGAATTTGTGCCTCTTATATCCAGCCGCCCCCCACCTGTTGCTAAATTCTGCTATTCTGAGCCCTTGGGCCGTTTCGCCTCATGCTCTTTGAATTATACACAATAGAGAGTTTGCTCACACATATCGCTGCGAAGGACCCTGTTTGTGATATAAGTATATATGTATAGGTACCTGGATATATGAATAGGTAATATACATGTATACATGATGTTCCATACTTAATTGAGTGGTGGTAAATGATTGATTGGTATTGCTAAGTATTTTGCATACTGAACGACTAAGTATGGGGAGACACCATCACTGCCTGCTCATTTGTTAAAGGTCATTTTTTTTATTTAAGTCGACGAACTCATTTGTAATGTGAATTTGGTTGACATTTCATCTATAATTTATAAAGGGAGTGGATTTAGTTGGTTGATCCAATACGACCGTGTAAATACACCATAAATTATGATTTTGGTCATATGTAGAGCCCACACATATGGCGAAACTCTCGCTGATATCAGATTGCCCGATATATATCGTCGCAGTAGTGCATCCGCATGCCATCGAATTGTCCGATTTGTATGATCTTAAGGTGCTCCCTCACCGGGAGCATTCGCCTAAAATGTAACGTTACAGATTCGATCATTACATCAGTAATGTGGGAGATCCGAGCATTACAACCTGCATCGCAACCTGTAATGATACAATCTGTCATATTTTGATACAACTTGTAATCAATGCGCACCAAAGTGTCAACGTGCCTATGCGCAACAATCTGTAATTAATCAATGTTACATTACAGGTGAATGCTCGTCAGTCAGGGAGGCAGTATTGTAACGTAATCCCAGTGAGGGAGCACCTTTTTAAAACACCAAAAAGGTTTAGGAATCATGGTAATATCGTTTTCTGGTTTCTTTATATAGTAAAGCAAGTTTTAAAGTCCTTTTCTGGCGACAGCGGAGTAAAGTGTCCTAATCGAGGGGATTATTGTACCTTTTCCATTTATGGCGGTATTTCAACTTTTCTGGTATTATATTCGTATTTAATAGGAACGAGTAATACCATAATGGGTATTTGAATTGAATTCCAATGAATATACTTTTTTTCCCCCTTAAAATTAAAATACAAAAAGACGAGTTTTTTCCACATAGCAATATCTTGCAAATAACCTAATAAATAATACAGTGCTGTAATACATGCGCTCTTTGTAGAAATAAAGATAATTAAACGAATAAGTTATTCTGCGTAAATCATAAGCTACTCTAGTTAAAACTAACAATGCCCGAGGAGAGAAATTCGGGAGAGACAGGAGAGAAAAACGAAAAAACTGGTCACTTCTCAGAAAAGTAATACTTTTTGAGGAGATCCTTAAATGATTCGAAGAAGGCGAGATTCGTATAATTGCTGGGAGATCCAGAGTCTTACACCATGGACACAAAAAGAGTAAGAGTAGAAATCAGTATTATGATGAGGAATTTTAAGTAAATTATCAGAGGCTGACCAATGTACGAGACTATTGGAACTTAATGTTTCAAAAAGCTCGCGGATATAGGATGGTGTTGATTGGGAGAGTACACGATAGAGGAGAGTAAGTATATAAATAGTTCTCCTTTGGCGTACTGACAGCCACTTAAACCGTGCCCCATATCCGAATACTTGATGATGCATACGTAGACCGCAGTTGAATCGTATGCGTACATTTTGTAAATGTTCGAGTTTGTTGAGTAATTCCTCGGATAAACCGAGATAAGCCGCTACATCTTCAAAGTATAGAAAAGGTAAGAGAAAAGATTGTGTGAGAAATTTCTTTGTGTCCGTAGGAAGAAATCGTTTCATTGTTTGCAGAGGGTGAAAACTAGCAAATATTTTGCTACCTACGTCGTCTATATATGGTTACCAGGTGCAAAGAAATATGTAAAATTATATTGGATTTATATTTATCAACTCGACTTCAGCTCGTATATATCTGGACTTAATTATATTTCTTTTATACAATAGTTCTCTATCATTATATTTTATTAAACATAAAATAAACGATTTCATAAATCGGTTTAACCCCTCAAATGAATGGCGATTAGCTCGGGTTGCCTACGGCAAAATGTATATAAATTTATATTTACATTTACATTTACATTTACATAGAGCGGGGTTTACTATAGAGCTATAGCATTACTATAGAGCGGATTACTATAAAGCGGCGCACATTTACATTTATATTTATATTTATATAAATTTATATACATTTTGTATACATTTTGCCAAGGCATCCCTTAAGGGACGCCTCACATTTGAGGGGTTGTAACGAAAACTAATCTATTGAAAGAATACTCGATTATTATTGGTAATCCCTGTAATTATCCTCTTTTCCGAAATCTTTTCACAACACTACATCTGTGCGGGGTTTCTCTCTCGAGGCAGTGGTTTGGCCATTTTTAATTATACCGTGTCATATATATTTATTTCCTACCTACCCTTTCAATCAGTGATAAATTACGCGCCAGTCGAGACTGGCGTACTCGTGTATTTGAGTTTTCTAACTATCGCGTTCGTGAGCTGGCCAGCTGAAGATTTGAAGACATTCGGAGAGTGAAAAATATAGCAAGGAATCGCGCGATAAATACAAAGGTGAGTAAACTTTGATTCACAATGATGCATATAATTCCATAAAATTAAACAGCCTTCCTTACAGTCCACTCTCTATATATATAAACTTAGAAACCCATCAAGCAGCTATGTTTTAGTCGTAGGAACCATTTTTCAAAATCTAAGGGTCATATTCTTAAATTAACGTGATACCTATATGTTTATATTACTTACTCATTTAATTTAGAAACACTATGCGATCTGTTTATCATAGCGTCAATCGAAAAGCTGTTTTTGGGATATTTGATTGAAACTAACATGATTGCTCCATCAGATTTCGATCAAGCGAATCGAGGGGCCAACATCGCGATAACGTGTTGTAGTCCCACTCGTAGTATAATATGTATGATGATTAGCTTACACGGGTCCAGCGTTAGTTAATTAAGGTCTAGGCGGGTTTACTTAGTCGCGCCAACCTCAAGAAGGGTAGAAGGACCTTACGTCGGTTCAAAGGCGAAGCAAAACACTGTAATGCAAAAGGCAACCTTGGCGGATTACGGTAATCGCCTTTAAAATTACGATCGTGTATTAAGTTACAATTCACGCTCCAACTCCCAGAATTGTTATTAATAATTCTTGTTTTACATTGATTGACTTTAGCTGAGGCGGCGATGGCAGTGGTAAAATAAAGAAATTTTACAGTTAATTCAAGAAACGACGTGGATGCAGTAATTTTAATTTTACGTTTATTTTTTTATTGTATTTTAAAATCCCTATTTATATTTCATGTAAATTTTCAGAACATTCACAATTAAAATCATTTGATAGAATCATTGATTATATATGGTATTAGATTGATCAACTCCATAGAACGATTGGCAACTCTTACAAAACGGCAAAATGCAGAAGGCACTGATAGCATTGACGGACAAACTAATAGCAATTCTTTGGCCATCTATAATAACAATGATAATGAATGTTTTTTTTTAATAATGGATCCACTGATTATAGAAACACAATAACTTAACCAATGGTAACAATAATACCATTCAATTATTAGTGCCATCTATCGACTGATTACATCACAAAAAGAATACCATTAATTATAATGATAATACAGAAAGATAGAATGTTAGTTTGTTACATGAAATATTAATCTATCTAAAAATTAAAGTGCGTATAATTAAGTATTAAAGCCTGTAAACCAAATAAAAAATTGACATATACTCGTAAATGTAAAAAAAAATGTAAAATATAAAGAGCTATGATTTAAAAATTCGCTTCCAATTATATTATTATTCTACTTATATACCGTATAGGCGTGTTTAAAGCGCTATATATAGTAAGTTGCTATAATTTTATACCACGATAGACGCCATATTGAATATAATAATAGAAGAAGATTAATTTTTTAACTTTGTGTGCCATCTACACGTTGCGCTTCGTATTAAAATCCTGGTTGCAAAATTGTAGTACTACGTTAAGCAATCTCTAATCTATACTAATATTATAAAGAAGTAATGTTTGTGTTTGTTTGTAAGTTTGTATGTAGGGGGTAGTCTCCGAAACTACTCATCCGATTTCACAAATTCTTTCAATAATGGAAAGCTGCATTGTCAACAATTGTTATAGGCTATATTTTATTTTGATAGATATTGCTTTTCAATTATAAATCACGATATTTGTAAATCAAGGCGTGCGCTGGAGAAACGGTTTGATATATGCGAAAACAATGTAAAATTAAAATATCGGCCTTAGAGAGATCTATGAAAAAGTCGGCGACAGTATATAACCAACTTTTATATACTGTCGCCTTAATAACTGCTTTTACGTCAAAAAAAAATAGGCACTGTTTGTTTAAGACATTAGCAATAAAATAGGAATCCTTATCAAAATAAATAAATCCATTGTTACGGGTGGTGAATAGAGATAAAATTTGCCATTTACTGCAAGTTTTTAGGTTCTATAGTTATAGAGATATCAGGAAATTAGTAACGCGTGGCGAGGAACAAGACGCATACATCCACGAGATAGTTAGCGTGTATCTAAGGGGAGACCTCTTGCACTATATATCTAAAGGTAGCGTCTAAAAAGGCAAATAAACGCCACCCTTCTAAAATTAACAAATCGATTGGAAACTTTACGCAAAGCGAAGCCGCGAGCAATAGCTAGTACGCTATATAATCAATGATAGAATCTTCCGATCGCCCTTTAGCCTACCTTATTACTACATAATATTATAGCGTTTCGATTATCCTCTCCCAACAAAAGGCTAATCATTCATATACCCACCGGCACTGCCATGTTTGCTATGCTCATTTTCCGTCCATTCATGGAGCTGGCATTGTTCGCATTTCTTTGTTTGCTATCTGAGAGAGCAGCATGCTTTTGGTTTTAATTGTGCTTAAAGTTACAAATTATTCTGTTTGGCGCTACAGCCCGCTGTTGATCGTTGCTGGACGATATTTTTTCCTCCTCGGATAGAGCTCTTATTAAGAGAACTTTTCCCAAATTTACACAAAGGAGAATGGGCATTTTGGTATGAAAAGTGTACCCAGAGAGGAACAAGTAGGGATTTATACCAAGTAATTGTGCTTGTGTAAAATAGTAATCATAACTAAGACCAAGGCATTAATCCATATCGTATTAGATTTAAGTTATACATATCCTAAGTTTAGTATAATTGGATGTTTCTGTGAAATAAATTTGCTATTAATTCTCGTTAAATTATGTTGTTTGTGTAAAAAGGGTTTACTATAAGTCGTTTTTTAAATCAACAGTTCAGCCAAAATCCAATCGTTAAGCAAAAATCAATCGATTTCAGTATGAGAGCCAGAAAGTAAAACTGAAATAACATGAAAACAGAAAACGCTCGAACGTAAAACAAAAGAATGACAACGAGCCAGGCGCAAAAACTTACCTGCCACCTATAAACTGAGTATCGATCTCTGTCTTACTTATTTACCGTCTATCTTTCATTCATATACTTGTTCAACCCCAACGTAATACAACAGAATTCCGACAACCCAGGCGTAAAATCTTATGTATGTGACACCAGATGACACACTGATCATCTATCTCTATCGTACTTATTAGCAGTTTCTTTTTCATCCATAAACTTATTTATCGCTTTAGCTTTCGGGATACGATAAAAGTAATAACTCGGTACTATGCAGTTATTTTAAATATTAATAATTCACGTTAACGTAGATTTATAGTTTTTGATATTATATATGTATATACCTTGCATACATAATATAGACAAGTTAATTGTTTAAATATAATGAAGTATATTTTACTAAATTTTAGTAAAATACCTTATATTTTACTAAAATATGTGTAAATATTGTAAATTTTTTAAATATTATTTTAAATTTGTAAGTATTTTTTGACTATTTCATATGTTTTAATTACTGGCTTTCTTTAAATGTAGCTAAGTGTCAATATTATTAACTTTAAATATACAATTGGCAATGATGTAATTCTAGAAGTAGATCGAGTGCGTGATTTTTAATTCAAAGCTCGCTAAAGGTTCTAACAATTAAATGCATTAAAAGGAATTAAAAACACGACTGTCTCTACAAAAAGTGAACTAAATACGGTGTTTACAATTACTTTAATTACAGTTTTTATTGAAATATTTGTGTATTGTATTTGAAATATCCATATAGATACTCAATATTAACAAATGTTCAGTGATGACATACACAAGATCGCCTGCTCATCTGATGTATGATTACTCCATCGCTGGATGTGTGCTTCCCAGAGTGACCGAAATCAAGGACTTGGGAGTTTTTTTCGACCCCCAGTTAAACTTTAAAGAACACATTACGCAACTATCTACAACTTCTTTCAAGCTTCTAGGGTTTGTGATACGGCAATCCAAACACTTCAATAATATTCGGGTTATGCGCACGTTGTACAACTCGATTGTTAGAAGTCGCATGGAAACGAATGCAGCTATTTGGAATCCGCATGAAGATACCTATACCCTCGTGCTGGAAAAGGTACAGAAGAGTTTTTTGACAATTTTATACTTAAAGCAGTACGGATATTATCCATTTTTGTATCCCACTGCATTTATCATAGGCATGGCTGGCTATAATTCTCTCTGTCTCAGAAGATAAATGTTGACCATGTCCTATGTTTTGGATTTAATTCGTGGTAAAACTGATAACCCTAGCTTACTAGCCAAGGTGGATCTTTTCGTACCAAATAATTATCTTCTATCTAGTGATCGCACCATCTTTTCGCGGAGCCGTTCTCGCGCACTAACCTTACGATGTGGAACTTGTTGGCGCGTGCTTTGCGGCGCTTAAATGAAATTCACTCGATTGCACCAGATTTTGATATTTTTACCGCCAACCCGCACTCATTTAAATTGCAGGCTATTAATTATTTATTCTAATTTGCTAGCTAGTATTATGTGTCATTGTGTTTGTATAATTACGGTGATATCTTTATTAATTTTACTTTCCAATGCCTTAGTTTTACTATAATGTTGATTTGTATAAGCGAATAAACAAATAAATAAAAAATAAAATAAAAATAAATACACATATATTTTCGGAATGTACTCAGTCGGACCTTTCATTTGACAATAAACACGATATATTTATGTCATTTATTGACATTTGGAGATTTGGACATTTAGTCAAGTATTTACTTGATATTTGGAGAGTTAAGATACCCTATGACACTCGGGATGACATAAAAATTCTAAAACCACTATTTACTTTTAAATCGGTTCAAGCGTCTAGAAGTTAAATAAGGTGGAATAAAGAAACCGAAAACACACATACATATATATGAACCCTGAACACATAACACTCTTTTTTGTTGGGCAGTCGTGTAACAAGTAAATATATTAAAAAGAATAAAAACACGACTGCCGTCAAAGAAAGTGAACTATTATATTTATAATTATTTTTATTACGGGTTTTTAAGACGTAATTGTGATTTAAGTATTTACCTACACTTTTTGTATGCAAGACGTGCCTTCTTAGACAATATCTTCCTGTATAAATTTTTAAATAACCATATTAATTTTGCAACCCTTTTGGGCAAAATCCTTTTTAAAATTCCTCGGTCTCCCTCTTCACGTTCAAAAGATACATTTTATATACCCTCTTTTCACACGAACTATGCTAAAAATACCCTTTTCAGACGGTCATGTTTACATTATAATAAAGCTTCGAATGACCTCGACATATTTTCCAACACGTTGGTTAGTTTTAGGAAAAAAATAGGCGATTTGTTGTTGCATTAGCTTATAGTTTAATTTGTTTTTAAGTAAAACTTTGTGTTTTTTGTTGCATTAGTTGGTTTGGTTGCTTGGTTTAATAAATTTTTAGTGTAATTTTGATTGTAATTCTCCCTTTGCTACTATTTATAATGTTTTGTAGTAATAAATGTTAATATAGGTATATTTGTATTATGTATTATTTTTACACAAATGTATATGACTGTTTTTACCTAAATAAAATAAAAATAAAAAAAGTATTTATCCTTATATAGGTACCTACATGTATATTTCCGGAATGTACTCAATCAGACCTTTCATTTGACAATAAACAAGATGTATTTATGTTAATTTATTGAAAAATGGACGTTTATACAACTATTTACTTAATATTTGTATTGTTACTCTATGAAAATCAAAATGACATAACGATTCTAACAATACCACATATTTCTAAATTGGTTCAAGCGTTTAGAAGTTATGGTGGAATAAAGAAACGGAAACATACATAGATGAACCCTGAACACATTACACTCCTTTTTTGTTGGGCAGTCGTGTAAAAAGAGACGTAAACAAGTTTTGGATGTTTTTAGTGTTCTCTTTCAGCAACATAAAATACTGAAAAACAAAGCAGGTAGATAAGGTAAAAATTATTGCGGTCGATGTTTTGTCATTATGACAACAATAATTCTATCGTTTTCAGGTCAATAAATATTTTTAAAAAATCTAGAATATAATTTCTTCAAGCGCCATCTGTTTTATTTCACAAGCGCCATCTTACAGAAAATGCCCTGACTAATACCGGAAAATTCAGAACCCCATTTTCTTCGATTGAATCTTAGGAACATTTACTAGATAGCAATGCTTTGTGCAAAATAAATACATCATGTTATCATATAAAATGTTTTTTTCAGGGACCTGTGGAACCTGTCAAAATTCTAGCACAAATAATTTTATAATTATAACAACTGTCAATGGAAAGAGAAATGATCTTTTGTATAGACCCTACGTACCTATTATATTTTACTATCCCTGGAGTTTTTCAAGATATTAAACTGAAAGCGAAAGAAAGATGAAGCCCCTTGTCAACTCTTTACTTCTTTGGTTAGCTGTAAGATAAGGTTAGCTGTAAGATATTGCTTTTAGGCAATAAGCTCGCCTTTTGATTAATAAAATGAAGCCTTTTATTATTATTACTTCTACACAAAAAAATTGCTGAAAGATATGTTAAATTTCCTTTGCTTAAAAGAAAGTTTAAAATACAGATTATTCTCAAGAAAATTTTAAATTTCAACTACACCTAGTCGGAATGTTATTTTTAAATAACTACTGCTACGATTACAAGAATCATATTATATATAAATACAAAATAAAGCCCTGGAAAAAGCGTCGCCTGTCTGTTTGATCGTGTGAAACTCAAGAACTATTAGAGAAAATTGGATGCAGCTTTTACTATTCATCAGAACATATCAAGAGAAAGGTGAACCTATGCATAATAATATCAACATAGGTACCTAAAAGGGCTGAACAAAGCAAGTTAAGTGATAATTGGATAAAAACAGTTGTTTGAGCAGTTTCTAGACATTCTGTCTGACCCTAAGAACGAAATAAACTGAAGAACCGCTGACAGATACTAATTTATTCATCTTTCAAGGAAGGTATAACCATCGATTATACGTATAATCAATTGTATAACTCTAAAGTATTGTACATCAACATACGTAAAAATGGAACTGATCATTAACGAGTTAAGTTAATTGAGTCAATGGAAAAGGACACAAATTTTATAACTGTAAAAAGCTTTTTTTTCAAATTTGTACACTATATATTTTGTATTAAAGAATATATATATTTTGTATTTCACTATATATCTTAAGATCAGTTATCAACAAAAACGACGAATTCTTCAAAACAATATTTTAAATCAAAATTACGACATATTTCATATCAACCAATTATTCTTTACATAAATGCTTCTTTTTTTTTAATCAGTCGTTTAATGTAGATATAGTATGCCTTTTACAATATGTAGTTATCAGTATTAGCTAAGGAATTATTGGCATTGGATGCCTATGCAGCAATGCGATAAGAAATGGGGATTACGATCCTATATAAAGCGGTAAGAAAAGGTGTATTTTTAATGTTTCACTCTCATGGATAGCTTTGCATGGGGCTTTGTTGGGCAGTACGTTAAGCCGTACTATTTAAGTGTTGACATCAGGAGGTAACATGTCCAATATACTATACAGATAAATGGTATAAAACATCCACTGAAAAAAATATAACAGAATATTGCCATTTTTAAGGCAAAAATACCTCATTAAATAATTTTTCCAATATATTTTTAAAAATCTTTAATTAGAGTATGACAAGGTTTTGGCGAGGAATTCAACAAAAAAATATTCGATATTGTAACCTTATCCCAAAACAATAAATTTAAATCTTTTTCCCTGCGATGCTTGTTTATTATAAACATTACTAGGGATCAGAAAATCTCTTTTTCCTAAGTCCATTGAATACTATATACATATCACACATGACAACCAACAAGAATGCAAATTTACGAAAGATAAACTAAAATAATGCAGTAGAAAATGATGTAGAAGATGATCTATAAAAAATTTCGTCATATAACTACTCCAAAATTCGACATTATTATTATCATATTTATTGGATAAAATTATTTTATGAATTACCTTATCTTAAGGATCAATACTTACTAAAGCTTTGACAAGCAAGAACCTTTCACAGTCCTTACAGACGGAAAGTATTTATTATTTATTTAGTGCTAAGCATTATGGATATATTGGATAAACTTTACATTGCTTTTAGTACATAAAACATGGCGTAAAAAAAAATGGTGAAAAATATGCGATTTCATTGCAATTGCCATATTTATTTCATTCGTCTTTCTTTGCACTGGAAGATAATTTTGTATTACTGGACTCCAGAGGCTAAAATTGTAATAAGGTTCATATAAGCATATACTTCCAGACTCCAGTAAACTTGCTCGCTGTAGCTATTCAGGGGACAGTTCATGTCCCAATTATATAAATACCCCTTGGACATCTGGACTTATTTTAGCTGGCTGCAAGTCGACCTTAGAGATTGAGGCCGGTACACCTACCACCATGATAAAGTCGTTGCTGTGATTTGCGAGGTAATGAGGTCTCTCAGTGGTTCATGCAACAATAGTCCCACGGTACCCTCCAAACCCCTAATACATTTTGGGCGGGATGCCTCTAAAGGCAAATAACATTCCACTTCAAATCCCTTATTATTTATCGAGAAAACTTCAGAGTGGATCCTAGAGGTCGATTCGTCTCTAATCAGTATCATTCATCCGAAAGACTCGGTTGCATAGCTTTCCGTTTCGATATAACTCGTAGTCCCTATCTCAGTTTGTAGAATTAACTGGTCCATGGAGGAATCCCCAAAGACCACGTTTAACCCTTCGGCTACGTAACGACCAAATTTGGTTGCACATCAGAACACCGTTGACTACGTAACGATCAATATTGGCGGCTTGCTCCCGGAGCAGACAGTAATATTATTTTCTAATTCGAACGCATCCTAAAATCCATACCA
The DNA here is from genome assembly GCA_944548615.1 of Micropterix aruncella. Classification (NCBI taxonomy): domain Eukaryota; kingdom Metazoa; phylum Arthropoda; class Insecta; order Lepidoptera; family Micropterigidae; genus Micropterix; species Micropterix aruncella. The sequence goes on along the minus strand of OX155954.1, from coordinate 15,179,888 downwards.
TATATCTCATTATTACCATAGATACATAGACGGCCGCTAGAATAATTTCGCGCGTCCTTTCGCAGATATTTCTAGTAAAATTCCATTGTCAAACATCATATTTTTTTTTTTCGAGAAATCATCAAAGTTTTGGTTTTTATGAGTTAATATCTATTACCTTTGATAGACAATATAATAAAGATTACGATAGTACTTACAATTTCTAAATAGGGTTCCGTATTTTCCGTTAGACAAGTACAAGTTAGAAAATCCGAGTTTTTTTTCACTTTTTCGAATTTCTCATATTTATTCATAATTATCTAATTGTTTTACAAAATGAGATTTAAATATTCTATATACGAAATTTCAATGAAATTATTGTACAGTTATGTTTTTTATGATTGCTATAGTAGTTCCATAGTTAGAGTACTTTTTGTCGAGCGCGGCGATATTGCAAGAAATCCCAATAAATTGCCGCGATTTGCCATGAAATTATGCCGCTACTCGAAGGGTTAAATAAATACCAAGAACTTGCAAAAGCCAGTGTAAATGCAAGTGAAAGTTAGCTCTCGTGGCCTGCCAGCCAAATCTCTGTTTCTCTATTAAAGATCTTGGTCTCTCTAGGAAAATAATCAATTCCTTCCTGGAAAACATGTAAAACCGCGATTTCCGCATCTCAAATTTTATGGCTTTGTGTGAGTGAATGTATGGGAAAAGGTAAGCTCGCATATAGTAGCACTGCTACACAGGGCAGGATTTACGTATAAGCTACAAAAGCTATAACTTTTTTTCGGGGGCCCCTACTTCCTTAGGGGCCCCCAAAAAAAATATCCGAGTGAGCAATATCAAAAAGCTTAGAGCCTCTTCAAGTCTAAATATGGCTCTGTTGCTACCCTATTCCTACCACAACCGGTCGTCAGGCCCAAGTCCATGGATCACCCCCCAGAAGTGAAATAATAATATTATAATAGCCCGACTCCGGTCGGTGAATCTCATGATAGCACCGTTTGTATTTAATTATTATTATTGCATTCTAATTCTTTATGACTAATTAGTGCAACATTGCACTAATTCAAAAACAAATTCAATAAAATAAAACATACTCAAATTCAATAAATAACTTCGACATTGGACAGAGATAGGCATTCCCAAATATCTAAGCTACACCCCATTTTGAGCTATTTGTCCACTTGTAGTTAGTTGAGTTATTTATCCACTTATCCACTGTATAACATTGAAGTATAACTAAATAGCAATTGTATTTCAAGTAAAGATGCCCTTGTGGCCTATGCCTGTACCTACTAATACAATGTGTTTATATTTCCAAGTGAAGTCCTAGAAGTGTCTTTAAAGTTAGCAGTAGCAAGGTTCAACTTATTTCTGGTTAAGCTAAGGTCAGCATGTTCATCAAATATCTAATAACCGACCTGACAGCTCGCCTCCATTGACGGCGGCTTATCCGTTAAATTATAAAAATGCAATCCGCCTGAAAATTTCCACCGACTATTATCCAAGTTCACTTCAAGCCATACAAATTTACGGTGCGCTTTATTATGGATCAGGATAGGAGACGCAGATTATGGAACACAATAGCTAGGGATTTATTCCTAGCAGCAGTACAAAGATAGACCAAAAGGATAGCCAAATGATCTGAACAAATTATAAATGCCGGAATACACAATTCTAAAAATTACTACATTTTGTTTCCTTTAATTTTGGACAGTTCTTTTTAATGTATATGTTTAATTAATGTTATGCGTGCGATGGTGCTACCTAAAACGTATCAAATTCCCAAAATTCTTTCCAATAGACAACAAACCTTGACATTCTGATTTACTTGTCTAACCCCTACTTATCTTCTGCAGCCCATACTTTGTAATTATGGATCCACCTCTGTCCGTGTGTAAAAAGCTAATTAGACTAACGCCCTTACTAGACGGGGCGAGAAATCCTAAATTATGACTTTTAACGGCAATTCGTAATACCTTTTGGTTTCTTGGCCTATTTAGACTAATTTGACCTTCCTGAATTCAAATCTGCCCGAGGCCAAGTCAGATTTTGCCTAGAATTCGAGATAGGCTATTACTTAGGATTTAACGATGGCTTCTATTCCTATCACTTGAGAATGCTGGTCCACGTGTCAATTTCGAGGTTTTTAGGGTCCCGAGTGCAATAAAACAGATCTCACAACAAATTGATAACCGGAAGTATGGTTTTCAAGATAACGGCGGCATTTATGTAAGACCGGAAGTTTGCTATACTTCCACTCTCCTTGCTGTTAAATGAACTTTAAAACACATTGGATGGGTTCTTAAGGTCACTAACTACGAAGCGTAGATCCGCAGAGATATCGAGATACCGGAAGTAGTTATTTCAGGATCTCGGTAACCAGAAGTAGACATATTTTTAGCGCTATTTGCATTAGATCAACTTCTGAGGTGCTTTGTCATTTGTTGTTCGAGTTGAAGCTTGTTCTGAAATATCTTAAATTGCACTTAGGGGCCCTGAAAACCTCAAATTTAACACCTGGAACAGCATTTTGAAGTGAAAAGAACAGAAACAACCCTTATAACCGGGGTAAACGCCATCTTAAAGACATTAGGAGGCAAAATCTTCTGCAAAATTTTGCACCGGGCAGATTTGGATTCAGGAAGGTCTAATAAGTCTAAAACCGCCCGGAAACCTAATGTCTCACAATTTGTCGTTAGATTTAATCTTTAGAGCAATTTTCGATAACTTCTCCTTGGTTATAATTGGTGGCTGGTTGATTTCTGTGTCTCGTTTGTACCATATAGGTAAAACACTTTTTCTATTTTTTCTATCTAAAGGAATTTTCTTCTTCGACTATCCGCCATCGATCGACAAATGATGTGTAGGATATGATGCAATAAGTTTATAATTAATGACCCTAAATATTTGAGGATAATCAATCATCGTCCACTCTAGACGCCGACAACTTAAATAGCTAGACATTGATGAACTTAGCCTATTTTTACCATTGGCGATAAACAGATAAACCTAACTTTGAATTGGGGTGTTCAATAATTAATTACCTTAACAGTTTTTCAATAACGCGACCAATCATTTATGTATAAGTGCGCTTTAAATAATACCTCTGTATGTAAGGCGGCCATTTTTGGAACAATGTGGTTTTTGCTATTTTATATTTTGATAAAATACTCATTTTAAATTTTAAACTGAACTGATGAATAATTACTTCATGCTGAATAGTAATCGCTATGTCGAAAATATTGTTACATTCGCAGTAAAATAATGTCAAAATTGTTAAATTCGCACAATGTAAGGAGAATTTAAAATTTGACAAAGAAGTTTTATATGTTTTAATCTAATTTATTTAAAAACAATGGTACCGATACAAATCTCGAAGGTTTCATATTCCTGATTAATTTCTTTCTGAGGAGACGTCTATTCTTTCAGAAATTTCATATGTTTTATTCTAATGGGTAATTTTGCATATCTCAAAGATTTCATATTAATTGATTCCAATTCATTCTTTTTGAGAAGAAAAATAGAAGTCTCCTCAAAAAGACTTAATTGGAATCAAAGAATATGAAACCTTTAAAATTTGTAGTACCCTTATTTTTGACTAAATTAGAATAAAACATATAAAACTGTTAAGATGTGTACCTATACCCTTAGTATTCGAATGCATATTTATTCGAGTATTCGAATGCATATTTTCTCTGTAAACAAGTTTTATTAAAAATAGTAGAAACGCCATTTGACCCCAGAAATAACCTCCTTGAGTATCAAGCAATACTCGTTTTTAGCACGAGTTGCAACCAGTTATTTATAAGTAGAAAATACCCGTTCATAAACATGTAAATTTTCAACTTCATAGGACAAGAGGAAGTGGTTCTAATTCAGCTTGCAAGATTTGAACTAAAAAAACTATCATACTCTTATATACTAACAAACATTGCAACGTAAATAAAAGCTTGTAAAAATAGAAATACATGACCTTTTGTAAGTTTTTTTTAAGCTATTGCATAGCTTTTATCGCGGGCCTAGGCCAGCGCGGCGACCGAATAAAGAAATTTCTTAACGAAAATTAATGATTTTAAACTGATAATTACGTCTAAAAGAGTACTGCTTACGATTTGAAAAAAATATATGTTAAACAAGAACATTTTCCTAATATTCTTAGCTTTGAATATTTTAGATTTTGTTTATATTATATAGTGTAATTAATTTGTGAAATTAGGTCAAACCGAACACAAAAACGACTACTACGCAAATACTATCTGGCGTATTATTATGAAACCTGCACCATTTTAAAGATAATTTAATTATCTATCTTTTTATCTACGATTTTTTCGAATAATCCGGTTTATTTGCTTAATCGAATAAAAAATTCGTGCGCGGCACTCTATCGGAAGACGTTTAAATTATTCCGAATCATTTACTTTCGCAGCCGCAAATGATGCGCTCTATCGATAAACAACGTTTTCCGATAGAGCGCAGTTATCTGATATCAGAAATAATAAAATAAATAAATAAATATAATTGCATAAGCTGTTAAAAATGCTATGCAATAGCTTTACCGCGGCAGTCCCCGAGTGCCACACGTATTTATTTATGTACGAATTGACTGCCTACCAGTAGAATCATATTATTATTCTGTACATATAGATTTCGAGGAAAGTGTTTAAGTATGTATGGGAGCCGAGTCTACTTGAGTGCCCTTAATAAAATGAAATGAATGAAAGTTTAATCTCCAATTGAATACAAAACATTTATAATAAAAGAAATATTTTCATTATTATTATTTATTAATTCCTTATTTTCATTATCATTATTGTTGATTTTCCTATAGGAAATTACAATGTGAACTTATCTAGATAGTTTTTAACCATATTCACTGTTTCTATTCCTCCAAACTGTAAGGTAGCTTGTTCTACAAATAAACCACTCTGTAGCTGATGTAGAATTTCTTCGGATTGCAGGTGAATCTCTGGTTGTCCAGCTTGAAGATGTGCCCTCGCAGATTGTGGTTCTGGTTAAAGCTGAACATGGATGGAAGCGATTCACAGTGGTAATGACCGTTTAGTATTTTAAATGTTTCCGTGAGATCTCGCCTCTCCCGCCTCTGCTCCAGCTTCGACAGATTTGCAATTCGTGCAATTAGGCCATTACGACCTGCTCGTTATAATTACGGTTCATCTCCTATGCAGTAACCTCCCGGAAAAGGGTCGAACCCGGAAAGGGCTCTGTTTCCCACGCCACGGTAGGTGGATTCTCTGAGGGATGGCCTTCGGGCGCTGCTGGGCGGTTTGCGCACAGTGCGGCTTAAGCCAATCGACCGTGCGCCCCGGCGAATTACTGGAGGTGTCTGGAAACGACCTTTTACGTTTTCTAAGCAGCGAAGGGGTGGATATTATCCTGATGTCAGCCACTCTTAAAATACCCAGTTGGACACCCGATCCCGAGTGGTAGACGGGCAAAGGACGCATTACCGCCCAACTAACATCAGGTAGAGGCCGCGCAAGCGATTTTGGACGGACGAAGAAATCGACAGACGGGGGGACGGAGAAATCCGGGCAAACCTGGTAGTCAGAGCGCGAGGCTGCCCGCGTTGTCAACGCTATAAGTCGTTGGACTCTGATGGGCAAGTTGGCATAGCTAGACGGTGGACTATTACGCCTCTTAGTCTCTACGTTCACTCCAGGTTGAAAAAACGATCAATATCGTTATACCTTCCTGTGGTGACGGGTTGGTAGCGAACGGTTACGTGCAGCTTAGGCCATAAGATCCATTGTTTTTTCGGATCGGTCCAACTCAAGATTCAGCTCCTATTCAATAGTCTCCTATTGTGGAAGACTACCACGGGTAGGACTCTCGCGTCTGAGGCCTCACGGCTGGTGGATCGGTTTCCCTGGTGGATCGCCTCCTGGCGCTACTGGACGGCCTCTGCACCGTGCGGCGACAGCCAATCGGTATGTGCACTCTGACTAATTACTGAAGGAGTCGGGAGACTATGGAAGATATACTGTTTCCTAAGTAGAGTAGGTAGATGTTGACCTGTCGTCAACCACTCTTGAAATGACCAATTGGCTACCTGATCCTAAATTCAGAGCCGGCAAAAGATGCCAATGGTCCGCGATAGATTAAAACTGAATCACGTCACCCCACGCTGAATCAAGCCGTGAAAGCGATTTCCAATCCGTTTTAAGCATTAAAGCTCTTTTGCGCTTAACCCACGATATAAGCGAGGGATGACGTTATTAAATTCGATTTTATTTTTCGCCGAAGGAGGTTTAAACTAGCCGGTTTCGTAGATTTGTATTTGGGTCATTAAAATATATTTTCTGATTTACTTTGTAATTCAAAATTTTGTTAAGGAATACTAAGTCTGCGGCTTTTTCCAGTGTTAATAATTAAACGAAACCACTCTTAGATCTTTGTCATTTCCTCTCTTATCTTGATTTTCTTTAATTCTTAGGGATATTTTATGTCAACAATTAAGCGTTTTTTTTTACTGTAGTCTTTTCTCTCCCATTGTTTGCGCTAATAGACTCATAATAGACTATATACCACACGACAGAGAGACAGAGAGACAGAGAGACAGAGAGACAGAGGGACAGAGCGACAGAGAGAGAGAGAGAGAGAGAGCGAGAGCGAGAGCGAGAGAGAGAGAGAGAGAGAGGGAGAGAGAGAGAGAGAGAGAGAGAGAGAGAGAGAGAGAGAGAGAGAGAGAGAGAGAGAGAGAGAGAGAGAGAGAGAGAGAGAGAGAGAGAGAGAGAGAGAGAGAGAGAGAGAGAGAGAGAGAGAGAGAGAGAGAGACAGTCGGAAGCTTGTAGGTATCCTAATGCCAAAACTATAGTCAGGGGCGAGGCTACCCGCTGTGTGGATACACCGGTTGGTTTGGTATGTCTTCTACGCTCACCTCACGGGGAGATTAAACGATCATTATCGTTAAAACTTCCTGAGGTTACGGGTTTGCCCGTCGTAGCTGGCAACTCTCCAGCTGTAATTGTGTAACGGTGGAAGCCCATATTTCATTATTCAACATATGATGTATTTTAGTTTCTATGTAGATAGGTACATGATAATTTCGGCCAGAAATGGGTGTTAAAAGGGGCTGTTCAAGTAGGAAATGAGTATCGCAATCTAATAATAGCGTCGATTCGCAATATCTCGTTCGCTTTCATGAAAAATGCTAACTCACGGCGATTCGCTCACAAAGGTACTAAAGTCGATGGATGGTTAATGACTTGTATAGGTACGGCCGACGGCTTTTAATGTTGACCTTAAAATGGAGTGAACTCTAATCCTATTCACGGATCTATGCACCCTTATTACTTTCCATTCCCACCAACCGATCAGCAGAGAAAGTATTGTGTATGTACCAAAATGTTTTTTTTTTTTAGATGACGACGGAAATATCCATTTTGAACCTCCTGAGACGATTGAGACCATATCCAGATATGACCAGATATGACCATATGAGACCATATCTGTCTGTGTGTCTGACTATTTGTCTCTCTGCTGGTATGTATGTATTTATCCACTATAGCGACATGAGGCGACATGAGACCTCAGAAAAATATCCGAAATGGGCACACGCGAAAAAGTAGGCGGGGTCAATTTTGCAGGGTTTGACCAATAAAAATCCAGCGTTGACGAAGCGGCAAGCGCAGATTCCGCGTTCGGTCGCGCCGGCCACCAGGCGCATACTCAGCGTTCTATCGCAGCGCTAGCACAGAATAACTATATTTACGCAGTGGTGGTATAAGGGTGTTAATAGAAAAACATATTTAGAGTAACTCTCAGAGAGCTGTCACGTTTTTATTATTTGTAATTAATTCAGGGCCTAAATAAAAAATGTGGGTAAGTGTTGCTCTAGAGAATTAACCAGTCAATATAATGAAATTATAATAAAACACACTCTCCGCTTACATTTTAGGAGTAATCGCGTCTGAAACTCTTCAAAGTCAGTTTAAAGCCTTAATGTTCAAGGCAATGAGAAACTTTTTAGAGTCCAAATTTTAAATTGGTTCATTATCGAGGGATTCACTTAGAAACTATTTTTAAATGCATGGTTATATTTTTCAAAAAACTAATAAAAATTCAATTCTTCAGATATGGTCGTTCCCAGGTATCATGTAGCCTTAATCTGATTGCTTTGAAATTCGGTATGCAAGCATCAATAGGTCATGGCAAGGGTTTAAAAGTGTGTGGTTAAAATCGGTCCACCAGGGGGGGTGCGCTAGATTTTAATATATGTTAAGTAACATAAAATTTAATATAAAAGTAAATAGTCAAAAAAGTACCATTTATTGTCAGAACAATATAACAACAAAGTAAAATATTTTTTAGTTGTTAGCTCAATGTTAAAATATAATCAACATACTTATTAAAAAATTAGAAAGACAACACAAATGTCCGTACCAAGATAGATTTCATGTTTGGAGATGATTTCTTTAGTGGGTACATACAGAATCAAAATAAAACACAAAAAATGTAATGAAGAATAAAACAGGTAATTCAAACAAAACTTAACATAATTACATTTAAAACTATCATAGGATTAATTAACAGAAAATATAGGAAGATGAAATTGGTAGGATAAATTAATACATAAATAATATAAAATGTATGACAAAAATATAAAAGATTATTTTAAAATATAATTTAATATATTTTCCAATAGTTCCGTAATTTAAAATTAAAATTCAATTACCATTATATTTATATACGTTTTATATAGATCCTTCAAGTTTGTGATAGATTTTGGATGAGTTTTTAATTAGTGACTTCCTTGAAGTGGCTGAATCAGTACGAGCAAATAAGCAAGTTTTTATGTTTTTTTTGGGAAAAACACAACAAACCATTTTTAAAAATAATAATATGTGTTTTTAAAAATAGTATAAAAGAGGTGATCGCTTTGCGCCACCTAGTGGTAGGTAAAATATCGCGAATATTGTTTATTCGCGATATTTTACCTATTTCTAGATGGCGCAGCACGCTCAACGCGTGTCAATCTTTTATTTGTCAGTCAAGTTTTTCCAATTTACCAAAAGAAAGAAAAAGAAAAAATAGAGAGGTTTTCCAAATATTTTTTTTTAATTTTTCCTTTTTTTTTATTCAAAAGTTGTATATTTGGTCGTCCTGTTTCACGCACTTTAAGAATGTTATTAATTAAAAACTGACCCTGTATAAAGTGTATACAATGTGTAAAAAGGTTTTCGTACAATACTTTCGTTTTTCATATTATACAACTATATAATATTCCTTCAGCTAGCGGAACGCGATAAAGTTCTGGAAAGACGAAAGCAACGACGCCAAAAAAAACATAATCCATATTATTTCAAGTCGTAAAATTGAAAATGTGGGGGGTGAGGTAATGCCACGGCGCGGCGACGATATCTCCCACCCCCCAATTGAATATTAGCGTATTCTACTACCGCTGTCATGCCGTGACGTTTTACTACCTACCTCCGCCTAAATATAGAAAATCGTCGGCAACAAAGAAACCCAAGTCGAACTTCACTGCCACGTGATAGATATGCAAGCAGCGCCTTTGTTTCGGTAACGGAACCAATATTTGATCTATTTAGAGATGATGGACAGAGGAACTAAAAGAATAAACAGTCTTGACAGTATTTAGATTTACTTTGCTTAAATACATATATAATGGATATTAAGTGGGTGTACTAAAAATAATTTTCATATAGGTTCATCTTATTTATCTCTTCTTATTTTTACAAGCTTTTATTTACCTTGCAATGTTTGTTAGTTGGTTTGGGTCAAATCTTGCAAGCTGAAATAGAACCACTTCCTCTTATCCTATGAAGTTGAAATTTTACACGTTGGTTCAGTTCCGATGACAATGCTTATTTTATGGTGAGCATGACGGATCGGTTCCCGCCGAGAATACTCTTCCACGGTCAATAGCACAGACAAATAAATTTGTATACGCATTCAATTATGATTTCACCATGACATAGCTGCTGCATCCAGGGTTGGCTCCCGACGAGGGCACTCCTCAACGGTCGACAGCACAGAAACGAAATTTTGTATACGCATTCAATTATGATAGCCCGTTCTAAGTTTCACCGTGACAGGGCTGCTGCAACCAGGGTTGGCTTCCAACGAGGTTACACTCAGAGAAATTTTTACTAGACAACGCTGCATTTTTACATTGCGAGCGAAAAATTGCGAAATTAACCATAGAATATTGTGGCAATGACAAATTACCCTTTGCGGGGTCAGCAACGCTTACTTTGTCGAATGCAAAAATTGCGGAATCAACAATATAAAATTGTGGCGCTAACAATTTTTTTCGGCATTGTTATTACCTCAATGCTCTAAACTGCGGGGTTAACAATTTTACAGCTTGTGAGTTTAACAATGTAAACGTAACATTGATTTTATACGTTGCGGCGATAGCAATGTTCCGCTACTTTGATAAATTGACAACGTGCTAATCTGCGGAATTCACATAGTTAAAGATTGTGATTTTCACAATGTAAGCAGAATATTGATTTTATACATTGCGACGATGGCAACTTTACGGTACTTTGATAAATTAGCAATGTGCTAATCTGTGGAATTCACATAGGTGAGTATTGTGAGTTTCACAATGTAAGCGGAACATTGCTTTTTTAATGTTGTGGATAAATTAGCAATGTCCATGATTAACATAGTTGGTTTGTCAGTTCCACAATGTAAGCGAGACATTGATTTTATACGTTGCCGCGCTAGCAACTTTTACTAGCAACGCTAGCTAGTAACTACGTAAGTTGTGAATAAGGCAATGTTTTCATAATTCCTCAATGTTTTTAAATTGATATTAACACAACTTTGACGTAGATTTTTTCTCAATGGCAGATAGGTTTGAGAAAAACTCAAACTATAATTGTCAAAACCGCAACGTTTATTTTCTACAAAGTTGGGGGCTTTCCTAAACGTTGTCAAAATCCCGCCGCGCGCGCAAGTCGCGACACGCTCGCCGCTCGGCTGTTTGTTTGCGACGCTATTCCAGTTGATTCCAGTCTGTAACAAGGGCGCGGGCGGAGCGCTCGCTCTGATCAAGTGCATTTTACGGCGTCGTATTTTCAAGAAAGAATTAAAAGCACAACTCCGAACTGTTCAAAAGTGCAATCAGTGATTAAGTGGCGACATCTCAGAAAAATGGAGAAAGAACAGCAGCTACTGTTTGACTTCTTAATATCGAACAACCTCGTACACCTGTTTTCCACACTACAAGGTAAGTTTTTTGAAAAAAATATTTATCGAGTCAGCGTGGTGAATATAGTCGAATGATATTGAAAGATCAATAATCTAGAATAATAATAAAATCAGGTCTTCTTAATATGATCAGTAGTTTCGGAATAAAGGGTGAACACATCGAACGCGTCGGCTGCCGCGGCCATGTGTCGGGCGCGATCTGTGTAATGAATTTCTATTGAGCCGTCCTATATTATCGCGTCCTATTATCGTCCTATATAGAAATCGTCCTATTATCGCGACCTTGAGGCTTCGGACGACTGTACATACTGTCCTAAGCCACGGCAGCAAACGCGTCCGATAGTGCAATGTGTTCGCCCCTTAATCGTCGTTTTTCTGAAACGCTATCTTTTTATTGTGATTTATTCTTCTTCTCGTTCTCTAAGAGACACTACAATTCAAACGTTAGCGCTCGAGGAGTTAACGGACTCAATAAATGAGATATAGGTATTTAAAAAGTGTCAACTCTATACATTTCGGTAGGTTAAGTTAGTTTTTTAAAACAATTTATTAACACCTATGTGACAGTAGGTTAGGTTAGTTTTTTTTAAGAACCATGATAAAACTAATTTACAAAATAAAAATAAATTAAATTAAAAAAAACCGACCTTATTTTTTAACAGATTTAGCACTGCAATGATTGAATTTAGTAGTGTGTATTTTTTTTTTGAAAACTAGACGAGGTACCAAAAGTAGAATAATTCCGACTTAACGGAGTGGCTATAATAGATTGTTTTTTTTCTAGATCAGGGTGCAGATTTAGACTTTCTGCTGCACGCTAACGATCACGAGCTTTACAGCTTGGTTCCACAGGTCGTAGATAAAGGAAAGCTTCGCATAGCACTGGACCGCGTGAGTAGTTCTGATGGTTGCTCCTTGCATGCCTGTTGCAATAAAATTCAGATAAAAGTCAGTTCGCATCAAACTTGTCTTTTCGACGGTTTGTAAAGTTTTAAATCATAAAACACTTTGCGACACTCCGATGTACACTTGTGCCATAATGTTCGTGACATTATCGGTTTTCGTTCCGATTGCACTCCCACGCACATTGCGGTCGGCAAGACGTCCGGTTGGCTATCCGAAGTCTACGTAATTATGTTATTTACAGATATTATAGTAATTTCCTTTATTTACAGAAGAAGGAAAGTGACCTATGCAAGGTTAGCGTTCTTAATGAAAGAACCGTTCGCACTTCTGTCGCTGCTCCATTTAGGCAAAAGTCGTTCGTGTCGACATCGCGCACTTCCTCACCGTCATCTTGCACTCCCTCACCGTCATCATGGTGTATGACTCCACATGAGGTTTGTGTAGATTTCATGCACCATTTTAAATAAATAAATTAAAATTTTCACAGTAATTTAAAAATAACAAATTTTGCTTGTATCGAATATAATTGAATGTCTCTTGGTAAAATAAACTGAATTAATTGCAATTTAGTTTTAACTGTAGTATATTTCCTGTCATAGCATAATATGATATTGAACCTTCAATAAGGCTGGATATTTTTTTGTTACAGGAGGGTCCTCAACACACTGTCTCTTCGTTTAATACTCAGATTGATGCTACAGAGAAGTTTTTGTCACCTGCTGTAGCCGGTTCATCATCTGCCAGGGCGGCGGTGAGTTAGAAAAATTATAAAACTGGCTTTAAATAAAAACTGTTATTGGATGGAACAGAATGTGATCTCGTGCAGTCTCGTGGACTACGGCCGCTTTTGAATACTATAAAATGACGAGAAATAAAATAAGTAGAGAATTATATAAATTTTTTTAATTTCAGGAAAGGGAACTCACACATTTTGATGAAGAAGTGTCAATTATCGACTTTACTACAATCCTGGTAGGAACAACACTCCGATCAATGTTGGAGTCCACCACAGCAGGAAAGCCGCTTCTTAAAAAACAAGTTTTAACGACACGGGACCGAAAAATCATCACTGCTGTCATCGTGGAGTCAGAAGTACGCAAACTAAAAAAAGTTACGGACCCGATACGAAAAGAAGTATGGGAAAACTGGACCAAAGAGATTGTATCTCTATTTCCGGAAGAAACAAACTCCGTATATTACAGCCCCTTTCGAATAGTTGAAGGTCGGGCTATACAGGCCAGTGGCCTCATTATCAACCGACTAATCACAGTTAGAAGAAACCTGTCAACTCCATCAGAACCCCGCCGCAGCGAGAGCCGCAGTAGTGAATACAGCAGCGACAGCGAAAATAAAAAGAAGAAAAGGCGTACAAGCGACACGCCTGGTAGAACACGACCTTTGCCTGAAAACTTCAACTTGCTTCAACAACTTCAGAATGAGGAGGCCTCGTCTCAAGATGACGTGCAGTGGCTCAAAGTCTCCTCATCACCCCGAGATCTCGCTAAATCTAAATGGCATAATACTCTGCGCGAGCGGGTAGCCATCCTAGAGGGAAGCGACTATATAGCTTACTGCAAAACATTCCCAGCGATACAATCTCCATGGGGCTATGCATTGGTGAGTAATTTTGTAAGCTTATCAACATGCGACATTTCTCACTTGTTGCAAATTTAATACAGTGGCTACATTTTGCGGATCTAACCGCTAAGACATCGATCACGCGGCATCGATGCAATTCTGCTGAACGCGCTTTTTCTATTTTGTCTTTTTTGAGATTATTTTCAAAGAGTATCATGTTATTATATTCGTAATTATTTTCGATTTCCATGTTGTGTTCAAAAACGTTGTAAACAATCCGAATGACAGCTACGTTTGACAGCTTGCTACTAACCGCTGCTAATCGAAATTCAATTAAGTTCAATTAAGTCATTGCGTTTTTGTGGGCTTTCAGCAGATAATGTGCAATCGATGACTCATCGATGTGTTCTGCAAAATGTAGCCAGTGTCACTATTATATAGAATAAAAAAAAGAAATAAAACGCACATTGGAATATGCTCCTGTAGCGTCATTGTAAGCATTTGAGTGTATTATGTATTATTTTTTTATTTACTTATTTAATGCTTGCACAATTAAAAAGTAATTACAATGTCACTCAGCAAATAATAGAACATTGAAAAACAACAGCTTAGGATCAACACAGCTCAGGCGCTATGCACATCTAACGGGGCCTCTAATGCCTGTATCTAGATGCAGAATTGTTGTGTAAAACATAACGCAATAGTAAATATATTAGTATGATGTAAGTTTATATAAGTAAATACAACATTTTTTTTTGTGCAGTTCGCCAGTGACTTCAATTCAATATATGGAGAAGCAAAAAGGAAATTCGAAGAAAGATTCCCAACAGTGAAGACTCGCCTACTAACATTATTGGACGAGAAGGCCCAAGAGTTCATACGCAGAGTTGATATTCAATCTGTCTTGGATCTTGCAACCTGTAAGTAATGTTTAGTTCTAAATAATACCTTAACTTAAGTCCTGGCCATTTAATTGTTCTATTAAAATCTGTCTTCTTCTTCTTCTTCTTTAACAGCCCTTATCTATACTAATATTATAAAGAGGTAAAGTTTGTGACGTTGTAGGAAGTAATCTCTGGATCTACTGAACTGATTTTGAAAGTTATTTTACCAATAGAAAGCCACGTTATTTGTGAGTGTCATAGGCTATATATTAATCCGAGAAATGAGAAGACTTTTTCGTGGTAGTCGGATTTTCAAAGTAAGTCGGAAAAAACGGTCGAACGAAAACGTTTCTAACGAACGCTGCCTTAACGATGAGAGATATATGATTAAGTTCTAGAGAAAAGTTGTAGATCTTAATAATGCTTACAAAAAAGTCTTACTTATTAAAAATATTTATCAAATTAAATCTCCTCAACTACTTCTAGAGTTACGGCAGTCATGGCCGAATAATCCGGTATATTTTGAGTGCGAGACGAACAGACGAGTGATGATATATTTTATTTATTTGTAAAATTTATATTTGCAGTGGGAGAAGAACCAGCGAACGTTGCGGCCTTCCTGTCAATTCCGCTGCTGCTCAAGCAGATGCATACGATACCGGTGAAAGGTGTCAAGAAACAGTGGAACCCCTCGCGTACAGAAGTAAGCAGCGCCTTCATAAGTTTAGTACCGTCTGTATCAGACCTCGAAACCCATTGTTCTGAGAGAGAAGCTAAACTTACAGAGAAAAACATACATGTGCTTCCGTATATTATTGCTGTTGGCCCCAGTTGGAAGGATGTTGCGCAGTACGATTTAATTATATCAAAAGACATTCGGTACACCTTCTCCAATGTGTGTGATGTTATTACGAATGCTTTTAAAATATTGTGGGCATTAGATTTACCTTACCCGAAAGAATGTGCACCTATTTGGATGTTCGTTCAAAGAAGTATATATCTCATGAAAAGCAAGTATGACACGGAAGGTACTCCGATGTTAGATTTACTCGCATCTGTTTTAAATAGACACGATGGTGCAATGCGTGTTATGTAAACGGTCTCTTCTTAATTTAAGACAATTTAAAAACCACTACACTATTTATCATCCTGGCCAGGTCTATTTCTGTCCAACTATTGGTTGCGGAAGAAGGTATCAACTTTACAACTCGTTTAGACGTCATTATTTGAAAGACCATTCAGAGGCCCAAGCCCCTGAAGCAATTTCATCCAATATGGACACTTCACATATGCGCACTACACCAGCTGGGTTACAAAATGATGATAAAATAGTTTCTAAACTAGAAAATGAAGCTATCAAAGCAAAATATGTAAACATTAATTTGAATACTGTTTCACTGAGCAAAACCATGGCTCAACTGTTTTCATCCCTTTATAGTAATCCTCAATTGCCGATAAATGTGTCAGATACAGTTTATAACGGTATTGAAAACATTTTCAACTTATCTATCAAGCCTTTATTACCGATGACGCCCGGCTCTGCTACGGAAAACATTATAAGTGATTTAAAAATGTTTAATTCAATGCACCATAGATTGAAGTACTTTGAAGGAAAAGGGTCCTTAATTAATCCTGAGCCTTATGTGGTGGGTCGCAGATTTGATTTTGTAAAAAAAAATGGAAGCAGTTTTTATCAAGCAGTAGATTGCGTGGCGCATAAAATACAAATGAAAGCGGTTTTGCACAAATTTTTTTCTTTGCCTCGGTTGCTATGTCAGACGATAGATAATATGAAAAAACTAATGAACCATGACGCATCAGTCAGTGTGGAACATTTTATGGATGGTTCATTTTGGAGACAGAGATTTCATGGAGAAAAATTAGTCATGCCAGTATTTTTGCAAATAGATGATTTTGAGACTTTGAACCCTTTGGGGAGTCATAGTGGCATACATAAATTGGGGGCAGCCTACATTTCTCTTCCTTGTCTGCCTTACTATTATGCCTCCCAATTGTCTAACATTTTTTTGACTTTATTATATCATTCTAATGACAGAGTCGAATTTGGAAATAAAATAATATTCCAGCCTCTAATTGATCAGTTCAATGACTTAATTCGAAACGGAATATCATTCGATCTACCAAATTTTAAAGGAACCGTTTACTTTGAATTGGCACTCATTTTGGGAGATAATTTAGGTTTGCACAGTGTTTTAGGCTTTGTTGAAAGCTTCTCGGGCAACTTCCCTTGTCGTACTTGTAAAGTAGAAAAGAAACTAATGCAAAAGCAATTCTATGAAAATACATCTCTTCTAAGAACGGACTCTAACTATCAGGAAGATTTAAATACGAACAATCCATCTCTGACAGGCGTGAAAGAGAATTGTACATGGCTTCAGATAGAAAATTTTAGTTTATTTTCACAAATGGGTTTTGATGTAATGCACGACTTACACGAAGGTTGTTCAAAGTATATCATGTGTTCACTGCTTGTAGTTTTTGTAGATAAACTGAAATATTTTTCAATCGATATTGTTAATAGCAAAATTTCTTCATTTTCCTATGGCCCTGATAAAAAAGATAAACCGGTCACGCTAGCAATGCCTAATATACGAAAGGGCAATATACGTTTAAACGCTGCCGAAATGTACACATTTTGCAAGTATTTTGGGGTGATGTTCGGCAATTTCGTTCCGAGGTACGATAAGTATTGGGAACTATATATTCAATTGATGAAAGTTATAGATTTTGTCTTATCTCCCGCCTTTGCACCTGATCAAATTGACTTTTTTAAGTTTTTAGTAGCTGACCTTTGCGAAATGTTTACCACATTGTTCGAACAATCTCTTAAACCCAAGTTTCACAATTTATTGCATTACCACTCCGCAATGTTACGATTTGGTCCCTTACGGCATCTGTCTTCTATGCGCTTTGAAGCTAAACATCGACCGAACAAGTTAGCCGCAAAAACCTCAAATAATCGAATGAACATGACATTCACAATAGCTCGAAGACATCAGTTGATCTTAAATGATATTTTTCTAAAGGGAAGTATAGGTTCATCTTTTTCATTCGGAGGCCAAAAAGAAATTGCCGATAGTAAAGTTAAAAAAATTCTAAATAAAATTAAGCTGTCTAATATAAGCAAATTGTATAAAGTGAAATGGGCAGAAAAGTGTTCTGAGCGGTATAAAGCAAATGACATAATTATTTCTGCAATTGAGGAGGAAAATGTTACCTTTGCTAAAATAAAAGATGTATATGTTGATGGTGTATGTAAAATAATAATTAAGGCAAAGCTTTTTGAAACAATAGGTTTAGATGATCATTATCATGCTTATTATCTACGAAACTCGTGTCAGACGTCAGTATTCATTGATCAGGAATTGATGCAACATCCGTTCATATGCAATGGTGTAGTTATCGGATATGACATCAATCTACCTGAGCTCCATGTTGTACTTAGCAAGCCTATTTAATTGAAATGAATGAAAATCTTAAAAGTTGAAAAGTTAAATATTATAATGATCAAAATAGTTTATACATGTATGAATAAAACTGTAATCTGTAAATTTATGGCTTCTTATGTTTGTTAATCTTAGTTAAGAGGAGACAGAGTTTCTAGAGCATACGTTTCTATACAAAATATTACAGAAACGTCTTTCAAGTTCTTAGCCCTTCAAGCCCCGCGACTTCGATATCGAAGTCAACTTAACGCGTCCAGGAAAAGTGATTTGATTGGGTTTTTCGTGTCATTCCGTATGCAGTTGTATTTTATTTAAATGCACGATGATACAAATATCATCGTGCATTTAAATAAAATACAACTGAATACGGAATGACACGAAAAACCCAATCAAATCACTTTTCCTGGACGCGTTCAGTTGACTTCGATATAGAAGTCGCGGGGCTTAGTCGCGGGGCTTGAAGGGTTAAAGACTATTTTGTATGGAAATTTTCTATTTCCGACCTAAACTCTGTCTCCACATAAAATTATTCGAGTAAAATTAAAATTAATAAAGCAAATGACATAATTATTTCTGCAATTGAGGAGGAAAATGTTACCTTTGCTAAAATAAAAGATGTATATGTTGATGGTGTATGTAAAATAATAATTAAGGCAAAGCTTTTTGAAACAATAGGTTTAGATGATCATTATCATGCTTATTATCTACGAAACTCGTGTCAGACGTCAGTATTCATTGATCAGGAATTGATGCAACATCCGTTCATATGCAATGGTGTAGTTATCGGATGTGACATCAATCTACCTGAGCTCCATGTTGTACTTAGCAAGCCTATTTAATTGAAATGAATGAAAATCTTAAAAGTTGAAAAGTTAAATATTATAATGATCAAAATAGTTTATACATGTATGAATAAAACTGTAATCTGTAAATTTATGGCTTCTTATGTTTGTTAATCTTAGTTAAGAGGAGACAGAGTTTCTAGAGCATACGTTTCTATACAAAATATTACAGAAACGTCTTTCAAGTTCTTAATGACTATTTTGTATGGAAATTTTCTATTTCCGACCTAAACTCTGTCTCCACATAAAATTATTCGAGTAAAATTAAAATTAAACACTCCTTTTGTTATAACATGTATGTCAGTTGTAAATAAATAAATGTTTTATTTTGTGTAACTGTTGTTTATGTTTTAGGTTATTGGATACACAAACACGCACAAGTAATGCAACATAGGCTTCAGATCTTCTTCAGGTTTTATTTGCAATGCTGTTCCTGGTCAACCGCAGTGTAAATATTGCAGGAATAGCAATAATGGATTTCTTTTTCCCTGCAATTAATATTTACACAGCGGTTGTACAGTATACAGCAGTACAAATAAAATATGCTGAAGATCTGAAGCAATGCGTACGTTGCTTTATTAGCAACTTTCAAGTTGTTAGAAACACAACTTGAAAGTTGCTAATAAAGCAAAGTGCGCATTGCTAAACCCACAAGGTTGAACCACAACTCTGTTAGAAACACAACTTGAAAGTTGCTAATAAAGCAAAGTGCGCATTGCTAAACCCACAAGGTTGAACCACAACTCTGTTAGAAACACAACTTGAAAGTTGCTAATAAAGCAAAGTGCGCATTGCTAAACCCACAAGGTCGAACCACAACTCTGTTAGAAACACAACTTGAAAGTTGCTAATGAAGCAAAGTGCGCATTGCTAAACCCACAAGGTTGAAAGGCGGAATTGATTGCGAATCAACAGAGTAAAGTTGTGAAATTCGCAATGTGTTAACATTGCGAATTTCACAAAGTAAAATTGTGAAATATGAGCCATCAAAGTAAAGTTGTGAAAGCACGCCTTTGTGAAATTAACAATGCTATGCTCTGTCATATAAGCAATGTTTTTCGACAATTTTGGCGTTGTGGCTCCCACTATTTTACCTTGATGGCTCATATTTAACAACTTTTTGTTGTCAAATTCACCATGTTTTTTTCTGAGTGTAGGGGGTTTAAATGGAGTGGTTGAGGAGGAGGAGGCTTGGGGAGGGGGTGGGGGGGTGATATGACATTATTATAAAAGTTTCATTAGAACAAGTCGAGAAAGTTGGAATAGTGTGGTTACATGTAATGAAAAGTACAAACTCCTAGAACTAACTCTTCAAACACGGCAACATCTGCAGAAGAAGTGCACAAAGAAGCATGCAGTACATGGTCGTTATTGTGGACAATGTTGAATAGGGGAAGAGATAATATAGGTCATTTGAATACTTAAAATACTCATACTTCTAAAGCAACTGTAACGCGTATCCAGATTCTTTATTATTGTCTTCGTACAGTGTAGTGTGTCCTTGAGAGATGTTAAATCGATCAAGGCCAAGCTGAACAGCTGGGGTTGGCGCAGTGCAAACCGACCGACGTCCCCATATCCGCCAAGGCCCATGGCGCACTTTGGCGACATTGACGTCGGCGCGAGCGTTCTTCGGCGGCATTGCGTGCCGCCAACTCTTCAACGTCGACAACTAAAGCCGTACTTAATCTACGGACGATGATACAAAGGGCGACGTGAGTGCCCCCAATAAAATGCGTTTCAAGAAAGCTACATTTATACTCTAAAATAAATATTGATAGCAATATTTCAATTTATTTTCCAAAAAATCTTAACAGATTGTAGAAACCTAATATCTGGGTACATTTAAACTAGGTACATACAGTTGATTATTGCTTCTATGATATGCAACATTTTAATACTGGCGATACTCAAAAATCATTATCAAGATGTACTTACAACCACAAATTAAAATAATCAATAAAAATAATGAAGAAATATAAAATCAGAAAAATTCAGAATAATTCAAAAATGCTACTTACAATTATCAAAAAAAATGGCCAAAAAAAATAAAAAATAATTTCAAATTAACAAACTCCTCGATCGAATAAAAAGCTTTGTCTAATAAGAATTCTTTAAGTACTTTTCTTAATAAGCTTTCCACTTGAATTGTTTTTAAACTTTCCGGTAGCATGTTAAAGTATATATATTTAATATGTACAGCTTTGGTGCAATCTGTCAAACAGTTTGTTTACAGTTGTTTCTTAAGTTAGTCGATTTCAAATGATTGATTTTTTTCAAAATGCCACCGCAAACAGGTCGCTGAAGACGCGCGTGAAGTAGCTAATTGGAACCCTATTTTCTTAAAACGGGTGAACAAACAAGTGTTTATGAGTTGGACATGCAAACGTCACATCCCTCGGAATAGCGACTCGATAGCTAGTCGAATCCGAAAAAATCAAAACAAGTTGACTATTTTTTTTTTTGCTATCTATGTTGTCTACTCCAAATTCCTTATTGAGCTGCATAAGGATAAATAGTTAACAAACAATATTTTTTTGGACTTTAGGAAACGACTGCGAGAAAGAGTTTTCCCGAGAAGAGCAGATTGTGGATCAACAATTCTTTGAGTTTGCACCACGATTAGGCGTAATCTTGTACACGTTGAGGCAGCGGGGATCTGCTCCTCTGGGGGAGGGTCTACACCCCTTAACGGTGCTGTCCAGGGCTGCTTAATTCGCCCGAAGTCGCCCGTATTGTATTATGACATACCTAGCCGCCCCTGTGGGTGCGTGCCTTCTTGCAGGTTCCCTCGGTGTAAACGGCCTCGACGGTGCCCCTGCCGTTTCCAGCCAGAGCTCTGGACCACTCAGTGGCATGGATACACCATCTCATCGCTCACCATTCACCCTACTATATTATCATAATTTTTAATTAAACTGTGTATCATTTTAGTACTTAACTTAAAACTTGTATCCTATAAAATCAAACTGCTTTAAATATGTTATAATGTTAGATAGTAAACGGTTTACGGAGTGCCGCAGGGGATAGAAACCAGGAGAATCTTCCTCCATATCTCCGTTCATCCACCCCTCATGTGATACCTACCCTTCTGGTACGCGTGAGGTTGTCGATGCACGACATCCCGGGCAGATAAAACGATCCATGTCGTTAAAACTGCCCGGGTGGTGGGCGGGGTTTCTCCCCCCGCTTGTCACCGCGTAGCCTAATAATAATCTTGTACACGGATTTTTGATCACATCTGATATCTTGTACGTACATCGACTCTTGTACAGGAATTTTTGAGTGAAAAAAGAAACCAATGAAGCGTCTCTTTTATTTTGTCAATGAGTAAACCACTGCTCTACTATTAGAAAAAAATACATAAATAATACTAATCCTACTAATATTATAAACGCGAAAGTTTGTATGTATGTATGGATGTTTGTTACTCTTTCACGCAAAAACTACTGAAAGGATTTTGATGAAACTTTACAATAATATAGCTTATACATCAGAATAACACATAGACTATAATTTATAAAGATATATGGTTTTCTATCATCATTATCACAATTTTCCATCACCACCGGGTGAAACCGCTGGGCGCAGCTAGTATTACATAATATCTCTTTATTAGGTACCTACTAATTTAACTCATACACAAATTAGATTAAATAATGTGTATAAGTAACTAAATGTTGCTTGATATTTTTCCCTCGTT